>JAUTXW010002197.1:0-41919 GCA_030620095.1 Kuschelorhynchus macadamiae | reverse complement strand
TTATGTTTATGTTATCCTACTTCGGACACATTTAGCATTTACCAGCATTACAGATGTCAAATAAAAAAAAGTAACATTCCATATAAGAAGTCCTAAAAATGCAGTTTTTGGAGACTTTGTGCCTAATGAGATTAGATTAAGATCGCAATACCCTCAAAAATATTAAGCTAAGCTTTCAAAGGAACAAAAGTTTGAAAAAATAATGGAAGTAAGGGGATTTATTAAATAATAGTTTTGAATTAGTAATATCATTTATATCTCAGTTTATCCTTACCATTAAAGCCTCCATCTCTGTATACTAAATAAGAAGCATAGCCCATGCTGCAATAAAGAGGTCCATCCATACAGGCCCAAAATGTAATTCAAATCTAGGTTGGTCTTTTGAGACTTTCGTACCATGGAGAGATGGAATTTCTTGTAATAAATCCACCTGAAAAAGCTTTTATTCAGAAATTGTCTTAAATATCATGTATTTTGGTTGAATTTGACATTTCTGAATTAGTACCTACTTAGTAAAAAAGGATTAGCATTGGTCCAGCAACATTGTCAAACTATGACATATAGATATTATATCTATGCATAGTAAACAGGTAAATTATTAACAGGTTTCTTACCTACACATTACCTCCTGCATTAGGTAACAATGTTCCCCCTATAGCTGGCCAGTTAATTTTTACAGGCATCTTTGGGTTTTGGATGTATGTAAATCTGAAAATTGTTATATTAAATATGTCTAATTGTTTTGAACAGTTATGTTTTCTAGAGTTTTATTATTGATTTATTGTTTAGAAATGTCACTAGCAATCACCAAAAGGCCAAAAAATAAAGATTTCAGTTCACATATAATATTGTAATATAAACAGTTTACTTTTTACCTAAAATTCCTCTTACATGTAGTAATTCTAGAGGTTAAGTCAAGAACTTTGCACTTTGACACCTGACAAGCCATGCCCTTGAAATGGTAAACATAACAAAACTAATTAGTAAAGTATGTTTAACTCTAAAACAGTATGGAACATTATGTTTTAGGTTAAAAAAGATATGAATTGAAGTAACATATCTTGTAATAATTTTAATTTATAGCAATTTTTTAGCTTATTGTAGAAGTCAGAGATGGGTCTATTGTGTTTTGAGGTCCCTATGCAGATTTAAATGTATTTATGTATATTATATATAAGTTTTTTTAGTTAATTGAATGTTTTGTACTATCAGGAATGGGCATAGTTTTTGACATTTTTAAAATTTTGGTGGCCTATGATATTTGTGAGGAAAAATATATCAGAAAATAAGAAGTACATTTAAGTTATGCTACTTGTTGTCCCAGCTTCTTAATTCATATTTCCTGATCATAATTCATATTTCCTGATCCTAATTCATAATTTACAGTTTTTTTATGAATGCTATCTGCCATTGCTAATAACATCAGTTTATATACAAAAAATTATATTTTATGGAAAATTTCGCTCTGTAAAGTCAGCGCCAGACTCATTCTTAAGTTGAGGTGATGACTTCACATAGTAGAATTTTCCAGATGAAACAAAATATTATTTCTCACTTTTAGGGTATATCTTTGAAGTTGGTTTTATAACATTTTTTATTTCATACTTTTTGGTTTTATTTATACAAGTTATATTGTCATACTCAAGTTTAACAAATAGCCACTGGGACTCCTGCATCTTATGCAAATATACAATGGTAACATACATACTTTTTCTTCCTGACAAAATGGTGAACGTATATATTGTTCAATATAACGTCGAGAAATCGTAATAAGTCAAGTTTAACAAATAGCCACTGGATCCTGCCTTTTGTGTAGCATCATTGTTTAATAGCATGTCTTATTATACAATATACAATGGTAACATACATACTTTTTCTTCCAGGATGGTGAACGCATATATTGTACAAAAGCTTTCACAGCTAGAGTCGATTAAGAAATCATGGTTCTTAGGTTTAAACTGTTTCAAATGGAATTTATTTCGGACGTTTTCGCTTGCGATTGCATCTTCAGGGACGGTACAAGATCAAAAACACTCAATGAGAATAAACTTCGTTGAGAAGAGTTCGGGTATTTATACCCAACCTGTGCGGACAGCAGACTGAAAAATTTGTTTCTTACTTACACATATTTCATGTTCCTTAAGCCTAGTAGACACAGACCGTCCAGTTTCACTTATATACACTTTTCCACAGGAATTTTATAAACTTCTGCACTTTGACTTTGAAGGGATTACTTGTTTTGGTGTCCTTAAGCATTGCCCAATCTTTTTGTGTGTACTAAAGATTGTGCAGATTTTGGATATCTAGGATAGAATTCTGGTAATTTTATCTGTGGTACTCTGAATAAAAAGTAAATTGCATTACTTGATAATTGAGTATCCAATACTGGTTTAGGCCCGGGATTATTATAGTTTTATTTTATAACAAAATAAATAATATTTAAAGAACAAAATAAATAATATTAACACGGCCAAAATTATTTTTTCTATAAATCACGTTTCGATAAAAAATGTTTTTTACTTCCTTTTAAGTTTTATTAAGGTTTTTATTCTGCTAGATGTGTTGGTAATTGATGATATATTAATAATAATAATGTTTATTGGCTTGGAAAATACAAGGTATTTATAGACAGGTCTCACTGTTTAAAAAGAGACAAAACATCAAAATAGTTAAAAGGCAAACAAAAATACTTACTAAAATACAGAAATACAATTTCAATTACAAAATATAATCCATGTTAAAGAGTTTTCAAGGGAGGTCATTGATATTAGATATTACATTATAATACTCTTCTTGGTTATATAAACATGTGCACGTCAATACCTTATTTAGCTTATTCTTAAACAGCTTAATTTCGTCATCTTGTGTTCTTATTAATCTGTTTCTAGGAGGCACTAGTTTACTATAATGTCTTGTACCATATGCATGAACCTCGGATGCAACTGTATACCTTTCTATATTTTTCTTGACATGCAGTAATTTGGTGAATATAACCACTACATGAAGAGTCATCACTTTCAAAGATTTGAAATGTGGTCTAAAGGATTCATCACACTTCAATTTGGCAATGCATCGTATGGCATGTTTTTGAACTTTAAAGACTCTTTCAAGGTGAACAGTTGCAGCCGATCCCCATGTTAGTATTCCATATCGCATAACAGTGTCAACAGAATAATAATAAGTTCTAGAGCTGCATTTTGATTTACTGTTTGCCTAACTTTTCTAATAGCATATATTGCTTTGTTTAGCTTGCCACACAATACGTTCACCTGTTCATTCCATTATATTTGCATCCAGCACAACCCCAAGAAACTTTGTAATGGGCCTATTTGCCAGAATTCCAGCAGTTCGGGTCTCAAACAACAATGTTTGGGTTTTACCTTCATTCAAAAAAAGTTGATTTAAAACAAACCAGGTTTTAGCATGCCGCAGCATGTTTTCAATAATTTCAGCTGTATCCGCTCCTCTGTCCGCTGCAAATCCAAATGTGGCGTAGCCATCTCAATATAGAACGCTTGTCACGTTCTGATCTGTAAAGTTCTTGGTAGATCATTTATGTGTATGAGGAAGAGGAGCAGACAAAGCACAGAGCCCTATGGTACTCCTCTTTGAGTCAATAAAGGATCACTTTTCTCATTTTCACAGCTGACCATTTAATATCTGTCTGATATGTAGGATGTAAGTAATTTGTGGGCCATGCCCCTTATACCATAAAAGTAAAATTTATCCAGTCGGATTTTATGATTAACAGAATCAAAGGTAGCACTGAGATCGGTGAATAATCCTATATAATTATTTCTGTTCTCAAAGGCTTCATTTATACAGGTTGTTAATTTTTTAATTGCGTCAGTAGTTGTAACACCTTTTCTAAACCCAAACTGCTGGGGTATCAATATTTTATTTATTTTTAGGTAGGACAAAATTTGTCTACGAATGATATTCTCGAAAATTTTAGAAACGACAGGCAGGTAAGCAATCTGTCTGTAGTTTTTGAGGGGAGGCCCCTATCTCCCTTTTTATAGACTGGGAAAATTTTTGCAATTTTTAACAGGGTTGGAAAGCAGCCTTCCTCCAAACAAGTATTAATTACTAAATTACTGCATTTACTAAAGGATGTAGTAAAAAGTCACTAACCATTTTAACACTGTACACATTTACACCATAAATGTCTTCCGTTTTTTTATTTTTAAGTCTGTTTATAACTAGTTTTACTTCATTTTCATCAGTGGGTTTGAGGAACATTGAATGACTTTGTTTTAAATTTTTATCCAGAAAAGTGGTAAAAGTAATAAATCTGTTTGTCGTGTGTCATGATTACGTATAGTATGTCTTTTTTTCTAAATCTGTATTGGATAATTTATCTTTTGTAAGTATTGAATGGTTAGTATCTAAATAGCCAAATTTTGTATATAAATTTATTGTTGTTTCTAGGAAAGTTTATGTACGGGGTGGCCAACAAAAAATGGACATGCTGGCCATAACTCGCTAACCGTTAATCATATAACTTGGGGAAAAAAAATTATTAGCTAAATCGACTAAGAGAAATCGCTGGAAAATATTTTGAAGTTCCGCATATGGCCGCTAGGGGGCGCAACTGTTATGGTCAATCAGAAAAAGGGCTGTTTCTTAAAAAATATTCATGTAAAGGTATATTATAAATACTGCCATCGTAAAGAGTAGAAAAATTGTGATTTTTTTGTTAAGGATATTTTGCTCTATCTCGTAAAATGTAGTGGTGGGGGAAGGTCAAACATGTTTTTATTTAAATGTCAATAACTCCGTTATAAGTCAACGGAATTGAACAAACTAGGTCTCGTTTAAAAAAGCCCATCTTAACTAATAATCTGATGTAAAAAAAAATCCGATTTGATTTCGCCGTGGTAACTAGAGGGCGCTGATTGACATCACAACAATTATTACGCATTATTTTGAAAATTTTAAATAGCACGCTATATCTCTTTTAACACAATTTAATAGAGGAGGAAATTCTCAATAATTCAGTGCAAATTTCAGCTTCCTAACTTTTTTCAAACCGGAAATATAAATAAAACAAATATTAGGGCGCTGGGTACGCAACATCTCCCTAATCTGTATGGACATAGCCTACATCACAATAATTCAGTAATAATACCACAGATAATATTCAACGCAAATCGCTAAAAATTATACTAATGTTCTGAAATAACCACCAGGTGGCGCAGTAGACGTTAATAAGCATAGTTTTACTCGCAATTTTACTTTTCTCTATATTTTTTTGTAGTTTACTCTATTTTCAGTAAGTTAGATATTATAAGGTAATAAATAAGAAAAATCCTATATATTCGACCGTTGCAAATCTCCGTCTTTCTTAAAATCGACAATTTATGCACAAGAATAACAATAAACTAAAAACATAGATAAATAATAATTCCTTAGCAATTTTCTGCTACATCAAGCAAAAAAAATAGTAGGCTGTGAAAACAAAATTGAAAGTAATACGTCAAAAAATAAACAATAGTTTCTTGTCAGTGCCTTTTAGTTGCTATTTATCGTTCTTGAATTTCCTAATAGTATTGCTATCATTTCGCGTTTTTGTCCGAGATTTTCGTGTTTTTTGAGTTTTTCTAGTTGCTGTTGTTCATGTTATTGTTGTAGTTCGTATTTTTCTTGTTCAAGATTTGTTATTGTTCGTGTTGCGTTGTGTTAAGAACAAAATGATTTATACAAATCAAGAACTATTCGACATGATAGGTGTTTTTTTTGAATGTTTGAGAAATGCTACGGTTGCTGCAAGAGTATGTGCGCAGGAATATCCGCAGAGACGCCACCCAAGTAAAAAGGTTTTTTTTCGAGTGATCCAACGTTTGCGAACCACTGGAAACGTGCATATTCCCGTATACCGCAGACAACGCAGAGGACGCACCGAAGAGAATGTAATTAATGTGCTAGCGTATATCGAGTTTAATCCTCAACTAAGTACTCGAATTATTGCGCTAGACCTAGGAGTAACGCGAACCACTGTTCAAAATATACTCAAAAAGCACAGGTAAGCAACGACATTGCAAATATAAACTGGACATATTTTTTAACAAAAGTCACGTGATTCTGATGTCACATAGGTCTTTAAGCCTAGAAAACCAATAATTTCCTGGAACATCAATTAAATATCTTCATCTTGTTTTAGGTTACATCCATATCACTTAGTGCTGTATCAGGAATTGACTGTTGCAGATTTTGATCACAGACTAAACCATTGTCACTGGCTTTTGGGTGTAATGAGGGAAGATCGGCAATTTCTGAGGCGAATATTGTGGACCGATGAGGCTACCTTCCAGAGCGATGGACGTGTCAATCTTCACAATACACATTATTGGTCCAGAACAAATCCACATTGGATGCGCGAAGTCCAGCACCAAGGCCGTTGGTCTGTAAATTGTTGGGCGGGGATTTTAGGCGGACGAATTATCGGACCATTTTTTTTCGATAATCCATTGAATGGTGAGCGATATCTAAGATTTTTAAGGGAGGAATTGCCGATTTTGTTGGAGGACGTACCTCTGAACGTCCGACAACGATTGGTATACCAGCACGATGGTTGTCCAGCGCACTTCGCCGTCAACGTTCGGGAATTTTTAGATGCCCACTATCCTGGCCGATGGATAGGGCGAGGCGGCACCCTTCCATGGCCAGCTAAGTCACCCGACGTAACGTGTTTAGATTTTTATTTATGGGGTCGAGTGAAAGATTTAGTTTTTGCCACCAGACCCACTACACGGGAAAATATGATTCAGCGAATAAGAGACTGTATAAATACTATTTCAGTTGGTGAACTGGAGGCTGCAGTTTTATCCACGCGAGATAGGATGCATAAGTGCATCGAAAACAATGGCCGACAATTTGAACATTTAGGGCGGCATTAATTGAATTATATTTTTATTATCGTTTCTTTCACACGTTCCATTTAAATGGCTTTCATTTCCCATTATAATGAAAATTTAATATTGCACTTATTGACTCCTACTGCGCCACCTGGTGGTTATTTCAAAACATTAGTATAATTTTTAGCGATTTGCGTTGAATATTATCTGTGGTATTATTACTGAATTATTGTAATGTAGGCTATGTCCATACAGATTAGGGAGATGTTGTGTACCCAGCGCCCTAATATTTGTTTTATTTATATTTCCGGTTTGAAAAAAGTTAGGAAGCTGAAATTTGCACTGACTTATTGAGAATGTCCTCCTCTATTAAATGGTGTTAAAAGAGATATAGCGTGCTATTTAAAATTTTCAAAATAATGCGTAATAATTGTTGTGATGTCAATCAGCGCCATCTAGTTACCACGGCGAAATCAAATCGGATTTTTTTTTTACATCAGATTATTAGTTAAGATGGGCTCTTTTAAACGAGACCTAGTTTGTTCAATTCCGTTGACTTATAACGGAGTTATTGACATTTAAATAAAAACATGTTTGACCTTCCCCCACCACTACATTTTACGAGATAGAGCAAAATATCCTTAACAAAAAAATCACAATTTTTCTACTCTTTACGATGGCAGTATTTATAATATACCTTTACATGAATATTTTTTAAGAAACAGCCCTTTTTCTGATTGACCATAACAGTTGCGCCCCCTAGCGGCCATATGCGGAACTTCAAAATATTTTCCAGCGATTTCTCTTAGTCGATTTAGCTAATAATTTTTTTTCCCCCAAGTTATATGATTAACGGTTAGCGAGTTATGGCCGGCGTCCATTCCTTGGCCACCCGGTATACATTTAATAATTTTATTTTGTAAACAACATAAAGGTTTCAATGTCTTTAAATTAGCTGATCAAACGTCTAATATCTTCAGTGCAATAAGCGTTTGATTTTAAAACTTGCATACCACATCTCGCGTGAAAACCGATCATGATAGTGAGTCACGCGTCGGTGGACACAGGTCGGGTATAAATACCTGAACTCTTCAGGTTCAGTTATTTTCAGAGTGTTTTGATCTTTTATAGTGGAGATCCCTGAAGATGTCTCGTGCAATTGTTGCAGACGAAACGTCGGAAAATAATTCCAATTTGACACGGACTCAATCCAAGAACCATGTTTTTAACGCATATAATGTTCAATGTAATAATCGAAAAAAATAGTTCAAAATGGCGTCATTCCGCCACTTTTAACATTTTTTCCAATATGCTTACTAAATTAGTTAACCATCGTGGAGAAATCGATGTACATACATAAAAAATTTTGTTTTATTAGGAATAGTAAAGTGTAACACAATTTAGTTCTGTACAGGGTGTTCGGTTATATTTTGAACGGGGTTTATACGCTTTATTTCCCAAGATATCAAAAAATTTTACACACAAAAGTTTTAGGATTTAGTCTGAATCGTCAGAATTCGTTATCAAAAAAAAACACATGAACATCGGAAATTAGGAAAATGAGCTTCAGCTTTGTTATTTTAAATGGAACACCCTTTATATTTTTAGTTTATTGAGAAGAGCGTTTTCTTCTGATTCCAAAAATATATGGTTTGTGTATGCTCACTGTAACCATTATCCCATAATTTTGAAAAAACGTGGAAAAGTTATCTGCTCTGGCTTAAGTATAGTAAAATAATAGAAAGCTTTGGTTTCAATTGTTTTATTTTAAAATGGCCGTTCTGTCACTCACTTATCAACTTGTTTTAAAATATGAGCCGCTTTGGCGTATTGGGAAAATAATGGGAGGCTTTGAAATCAATAATTATTGTTCTTACGTTTTCCTTCAATATGGCCGTTCTGTCATCACTTACTTAGCCACTTTTTTTGCCTTTATTTTCAAAATTATGGGACTTACTGATCAAGAAAAAGCCAATATTTTAAAAATATACTTTTGTGTAAATAATTATCGTGAAACACGAAATCAATACAGGAGAGAGTATCCTAATTTAGTTGCTCCCTCAATATTTACGATTTATTACATTGTGAAGAATTTTGAGAACAGAAAAACTTGGTTAGAAAAAGAGGACAACCATTAGAAATGAAGATAACGATTTGGAAGTATTGTTATAATTTGGAGGTCAGGAAATTAAACCTATTATTATTGTTTTCAATAAAATATAATTCATGTTTTTTTTTGTAGAAGAATAAAAAAAGGTGAAAAATTTACGAAACCTTGAAGCACTACAAGTATAAACCTTATAGGTTTAGACCGGTACAAGATTTAACTCCATTGAATAAAATACAAAGAGTCGCATTTTCTCAAGAGATGTTGGCAAGAATACAGAATGATCCTAATATCTGTAGCGGAATTTTATTCACCGACGAGGCTGCGTTTACCACCGCAGGTATGTTTAATAGAAAAAACAAACATTTTTGGACAAACACAAATCCGTATAAAAAAACAAATTGTGCGAATTCAGGGTCCTTAACATTTGGTGCGGTATGATAGATAATAGAGTTTTGGGGCCTGTAGTAATAGAGAATACTTTGAATGGCCAAAGATATTTAGATCTTCTACGAAATCAGATCGATGAGGTTTTAGAAGAGCTACCTCTCCAAGTTTTGCACAACCTTATTTGGCACCAGGACGGTGCCCCTCCACACAATTACATCGAAGTTACCGAATATCTAAACAACAAATATGATCTGTGCATAGGAAGACGGGGACCCATAAATTGGCCAGCGAATAGCCCCGATCTTTCGCCTCTCGATTTTTTTATGGGGATACCTTAAGAATAAAGAATATTACAATAGACCAACCACTATTCGCAAATTAGCTAAAAAAAATACAAGCTGAAATTAACAATTTAAATCAAAATAATTCCGAATTCACTTTTAAAACCATAACTCGCAAATTTTCAGAATTATTACAGAAATGTATATTGATTCAAGGCGGCTGGGTAGACTAAATTTAATAATAAATATTCTTAATAATTTGACTTTTTTATTTGTTAGTTTCTTGTTTGTTTTCTACAGATGGTGTTATTGTAACTTGATTAATACAAAAATAATACCAAAAAGCTTGTTACTTAATTTTTTTATGCTAACATCTCTCCTATCATTTCAAGTAATAATTATAGTAAGTATTAGGTATTATTATTTTCGACAAGTAGGTAGGTATATGAGTTAATGACAGAACGACCATATATGAAAAGCAAAACAGTTGAATTAAAAGCCGCCCATTACTTTTCCAAGGCAAAGCGCATAATATTTTAAAACAAGTTGATAAGTGAGTGACAGAACGGCCATTTTGAAGTAAAAACAATTGAAACCAAAGCTATTATTTCTACTATACTTAAGCCAGAGTGATATTGATTACAGTGAGCATAGACAAACCATACATTTTTGGAATCAGGAGAAAACGCTCTTCTCAATAAACTAAAAATATACAGGGTGTTCCATTTAAAATAACAAAGCTGATGCTCATTTTCCCAATTTCCGATGTTCATATGTTTTTTTTGATAACAAATTCTGACGATTCAGACTAAATCCTAAAACTGATGTGTGTAAAATTTTTTGATATCTTGAGAAATAAAGCATATAGATTTCGTTCAAAATATAACCGAATACCCCGTACATAGTCATTTAGTATACCGTAATTTAAAATAATTTTTATTGGGCACCATTTTGGATTCATACCAATATTTTATCAATTTCCATCTATGCCACACGTAATTTTTGGGCATGATTTAAAATAAATTAATTAAATAGTTTGTACATTGTTTTTCGAAGTTCGCCATTTTGTGTCGTCATGTTGAATTCGTACCAGTTAATCACTGTATCACATTCAATTTTGCTGCAAGATTTGAAGTCAATTAAATAAGTAATTTTTTTTACGTTTTAGAAGATTTTTTATGTTTAAGATTTTTTTTGGCTGTCATTTTGTTTCGCCATCTTGAATTCGGTATGTTAGTTTTGCTGGTTTTTCTCTATGTTATACTTAATGCTTGCACAAAATTTGGAATTAATCTAATAAGTAGTTTTTCAGGCTGATTTTTTTTAATATGTAATTTGTGTCTTGTTTGTCTGTTGGATTCGTACTCAAATATTACAGGTTGATTTCTATGTAACACTTAATTTTTTTAACATTTTCCTAGGCCGCCATTTTTTTCCGCCATATTAGATTTTTAATAAAATATTACCAGGTCATCGACAAATAGCCTTAATTTTTGACCAAAATTTGAAGTCAGTTGGGTAAGTAGTTTTTAGCTACATCGCGATCTGACAGTCACACAGACCAACGGAATTGAGAAAACTTATTTTTGGGCATCTAGGGACGCTAAAACGTAAAAGAAACGTTAAACGTGGATTTTTTTTCACCATTACAAACACTTCATATGGCCTCCATTTTGTTCCGCCATTTTGAATTCGTACCAGAGTTTTACCAGTTCATCTCTATACCACAATAAAATTAATTCTTACACAACATTTGAAATCAATCTATTAAGTTGTTTCTTTAGGCAGAATTTTTAAGTATTTTATTAAGCCGCCATTCTGTTTCGCCATCTTGGATTCGTACCAAAATTTTATCAGTTGACTACAACGTGATACTTGATTTTTCTCAGTGGCGGCTATTCAGGTTAAGTGCAACTTCACCAGGAAAAATAAACAAGCAAACATCTAACTAAATTTATTATATATCTCTTAAAATTTAAGTTTTTACATTCATTTATTGATTGATGTATATAATATATATATATATATATATATATATATATATATATATAGGGTTATTCACGCAACCCGTTCATTAAAAGTTTTTGACGATGCCATTTAGATAAAAATTTCAAATTTTAGGATTAAGGTAAGGTCAAGGGGTACTTCTTTTTTGAAATATTTTCAACTTCCTGTCACTTCCGGTTTAACCGGAAGTTGGTATCAACTTGCTTATTTTAAATGGAACACCCTGTATTTTATGATATTTTTGGATTCTACGGAGAATTTTAATGCTATTTTATGTAGCATGCCCTATACCTAGGTTCAAGCATTCTTAAGATATTTGACCTTAAACCGAAAATGAGCCTTCGGGGTACCAAATTTTAAAATCTCATATTTTTGTTAGTTTTGAAGATATAATCTTCATATTTTGCAGACGATCGGTAAATAATCTTAGGTTTCTATTTTTTTTATTGAATATGTCTATTTTTATACAGGGTGTCCTAAATTCAGCGGCAAACATTCACATTTTCAAAGCCGCTCAAGTCCGTTATATTATAACTTTATGCACTATCAAATGTAGAATTTCATTTTCTGTCGAACTGTATTAAGGTTCCCTATACCTATACGTAACCATTTTCGAAATAATTGGGTTTTATAAAAATATCGTATGTATTTGCTTAAATGTTTACATGTTCCAATGGTGAGCCATGGAAAAACAGTTGAGATCCAATATCCAATATGACAGATGATTAGTATGCGTTATTTATCGAAAGCTATCAATGATACTCAAACGCTGATATTCTCAATCTATTTTATATTCATGGAGAATGTTATAAAATTTTGGAGAGAACGTGTCATGTGTTTAATGAACGCCACCCTGATTTTCCGCCAATGAACAAGTCAAAATCCAAGAGGATTGAAACGAACTTTTTGCGTTTTGGCAAGGTTAAAGTTACAAAAAATGTTCGGAAACCAGTGACAAATGCCGATGATAGAGTAATAAACACATTAGCTTATTTCCACGCAAACACGCAAAGTTCAATACCGTCTGCAGAAAACGATTTGGAAATTTCTTCTTCATCTGTCCAAAATATCTTGAGCGAACATCATATGCACCCTTATTCCTTCCAAAACGTGCAAGCCTTGAGACCTGGTGATGACGTCCGACGAGTAGAATTTTGAGAATTCATGTTTTTTAAAATTCAAGAGGACCCTCAATTCCTTTCAAAAATATTTTGGACCGATGAAGCGAAATTTTCTAGAGAAGGAATAACAAATAGAAGAAACGAACATTTCTGGGCAGCAGAAAATCCGAACGCGTTCTCAAGAGAGGTTTAGCTTCAATGTTTTCGGTATAGTATTAAATGATCAGGTGCGGTACTGTATTTATGAAGACAATTTAAACAGTGATAAGTATTTGGAAATTCTACGAGGGACGGTTTCTTAATTCATAGAAGAAATTCCTATCGGTGAGCTGCAAAATTATTAGTATCAATTAGATGGGGCACCAGCACATAATTCCCCTGCAGTTTATCTCCAATTATCTCGAATTTTTGAAGATCGCTGGATTGGTCCCAATGGCCCTTGGAGATGGCCCCCGCGATCGCCTGATTTACCCCTAGACTTTTATTTATGGGGATTTATCAAAGGCAAAGTCTATGCTTCCCCAGTAAATAACCAACAAGATTTACTGGACAGGATACGAACAGCTTTTGCCGAATTAGAAAACGGACAAATTCAACGGGCCACAGCAACTGTACAAAGAAGAACTGAAATGTGTCTTCAAATGAACGGACAGCATATAGAACATTTGTTATAATTCAATTTTATTATTTTATTTATTTATTGTTGATTGTTAGATTGCTATAATTTTTAAGTTCACTAAAACAAGTTTAGAACAGTCTCGAACTTAGCAGATATGGTTAAAAATAATGTAAACAATTTATTACATTTTTTATAACTTTAACTTTTCCGAAACGAAAAAATTTCGTTTCAATCCTCTTCAATTTTCTCTCGTTCATTAGCGATAAATGAGGATGTTTTTCGTTAAAAATATGGCACGTTCTCTCCAATATTTTGTAACATTCTCCGCGAATATAAAATAAATTGAGAATATCAGCTTTTGAGTGTTATTTTATTTTAATTTAAAAGTTTCAAATCAGCTGTCATGTTGAATAGAAAAGCACAACAATTGTTTTTCCATGGCTTACTACGGGAAGGTGTAAGCATTTAGCAAATACATATGATGGTTTAATAAAAACCTGATTATTTCGAAAATGGTTACGAATAGGTATAGGGAACCTTAATACAGTTCAATAGAAAATTAAATTCTACATTTGATAGTGCATAAAGTTATAGGGTGTCCCATTTAAAAAAACGGACTTTAGCGGCTTTGAAAATGTGAATGTTTGCCGCTGAATTTAGGACACCCTGTATAAAAATAGACAAATTCAATAAAAAAAATAGAAACCTAAGATTATTTACCGATCGTCTGCAAAATATGAAGATTATATCTTCAAAACTTACAAAAATATGAGATTTTAAAATTTGGTACCCCGAAGGCTCATTTTTGGTTCAAGGTCAAGTATCTTAAGAACGCTTGAACCTAGGTATAGGACATGCTACATAAAATAGCATTAAAATTCTCCGAAGAATCCAAAAATATCATAAAATACAGGGTGTTCCATTTAAAATAAGCAAGTTGATACCAACCTCCGGTTAAACCGGAAGTGACAGGAAGTTGAAAATATCTCAAAAAAGAAGTACCCCTTGATCTTACCTTAATCCCAAAATTTGAAATTTTTATCTAAATGGCATCATCAAAAACTTTTAATGAACGGGTTGCGTGAATAACCCTGTATATATATATATATATATATATATATATATATATATATATATATTTGATCAATTGGTAAAAAATAAACTGTACATATCGAATAAATATTTTACTTGACCGTTGGCGGCATGTCTTTTTGAAGCTTTCAATCGAACTTTATTATAACAACTATAACAGTGGCGCAAACCGCTTCGACTTTGCTGGAGGTGCTATGTTTAGTTTATGATTTTCCTACTACGTTGCCATGACAACGCGTACGCGATGATCCCGACCGCATGGAAGATTAATGTTAACCAGCGCCATACAACGCTCTCGGTGAATTGCTAACGCAGTACACTACACCCACGTGTCGTTCAGTCTGGGGTGGTTTTTTACTTTTATTTTCGCGGATTTCGCGGATTTTGCTGCTACCGGTTAGTTCCTTTGCAGTTTGGTTGACTGGTTTTGTATTATATTTATTTATGGTGTTGTTACAACTTTATTTAATGTCGGGTTTATTAATTTACATTATTGATGAATCTGATCACGGATGTGGTTTGCATTTTGTTGGAAACTCCATTTAATCGATGGAAGGAACAAAATCAGAGTTTTAATCGTCATCCTGGTTTTCGGCGTTGTTTTGCTGACCTTGTTTACTAGTTTCCAACAAATATTCAGCGTGGAATAAGGAAGGATTTGCAGGTATGTTAAATATATGAAGATCTTTACATAAACATGAAGACTCGGCGAAGCATTTAAAATGCGAATTAATGCTAAAAACATTTGTAAAAAATCAAAGCACTATAGCTGACACTTTAAAAGAAAATGCTAAATTATATAAAATACAGTTTAACGAAAATGTCCGATTAAATAGACTATTTATATGCTTGGTAATTAACCAAGTAATTAACGAAAATAGATTTCGCCCACTGAATTTTTTGACAGAAATTTTTTATTTGTAAAAATTAAAAGTTGGTAACTTTTCCAGTTCTCTTAGCTTTAAGTTTGAAGATACAAAGATTCTATTCTGGGTAAACAGTCCAGCCTAAAATTAAATGTTCAACTTTATGTTAAAACAAACGAATACAACATAAAATAACTAGATACACTTAGCCTTAGGCAAAAAGTCATTTAGAAAATTAAGTTTAGTGTATCTCTCTTGATACAGTTTTTAGTTGTATCAAAATTATATCCTACTAATTTACTTTTTTGCCTAATTTAAAAAATAAAAGATTATATAGAAAATGAAACCAACCAATGATTTAGCAAAAACTGTTTTTTCCATTATACAATCTTCCTACACATCGATCTACACTACATCATTTTACCAACTCAAGAAATTAGGGAGGTTGACTCTCCTCCTAGCCCTTACATAAACGCCCTCTTGTTTTTAATTCTATTTGTCTTGCCTTTTGGTATTAGCATTATGTTGTTTCAAAAACCGTTCTCACAATTATTCAGATCTTCGGAATTTTACCTTTAACATTCCTTTACCTAATTTTTCCGGTTAGTGGATAATCACAAAGCACACATGGACAAAGAGGAACCCCAAAGACGTTAAATGCAACTTAAGTCTCACACAAAAAATGTTTTGTAAATTATTGCCTTGCGGATAGAACCTTAATAGCTATACAGGCAGGGGCGTATTAAGTATAGATTTGTGCTATTCTCGTTTATAAATAATTATAATTTTTATCAACTAAATACATTGTGTCTCCGAATAGACGTAACTTTATCTGTAAACATTATTATTTTGCATTTTAAGAGAAAAATTCGTTTTTCATAAAAAGTTTTGCCTCCCTTGAAACTTAAAATAATGTCCCTTTAATTTTATAGTTATTAAGACATTTTATAAACATTATTATCATTATTGTCAACTTATATATTGTCAAGACGAGCAAACAATATTGCCAAAAATGGTTCAACGAGGATGGTTTGGTGCCATAGAGTGGGTGGCAGTGGCTCGATTAACGAATTTAATTTTCACTTTCGTTTATTTGAAATAAACTTCACTCGGGGCGAATTGGTGGGTGACTGAACAATTTTCTGATGCATTCAATTAGTGCTTTCAAGTAAGCTATCCAAATAAAGAGGTTAAGGAAAAAAAGCTTCAAAATAAAAAAAAAAATTTTTATAACGAATTTCTTGACAAATTAAAAAACTTACATTGGCTACAAAAGCGTACTGAGGACTTACAACTAAAAAATAAATATAAACTCCTTAAAAAAGAAAAAGAAAAATATTACAACCAAAACATAAGTAATTCAAAGAACAAAACAAAGACCACTTGGAATATAATTAACTCTTTAAATGTCAAAAACCAAAGCAATTAAAAAAAATATATTAATCAAATATGCAAGGATATTGTAATTCTAACTAATGGAGAAGACAGCAAATAGTTTTAGTAATTATCTATTTACTAATGTTAAAAATAAATTAAATTGTCACTTCAGTAACGGTTTATCAAAGGAGTGCACTTTATCGAAAAAGTGTTTTAATAACTTTGAATATACTAATGTAACACCACAGAATGTTAGATCTGCCATAAAAAAATTGCCCAATAAAAAATCAACAGGGCCATTTGAGGTATCTATTGATTTGTTAAAGAAGTAGTTTATTTGATAAATATGTCGGCTTATGAAGGTGTTTTCCCCTCACGACTGAAAGAAGCTAATATCTTACCTGCATTTAAAAAGGGTGATCCTCTTTTAATTGAAAATTAAAGGCCTAGACCTTTACTTAGCTGTTTTTCCAAGGTTTTCTAAAAGATTATTTACAACAAGCTAACTCCCTTTCTTGATAAAAATAAAGTTTTAACCTCGTACCAGCATGGTTTTAGAGAAAAACACTCTACTGAAACCGCAGCGATTGATCTTATGCAGAGTGTATATAATCAACTTGATAAAAATGATAAAGTTGTAGCTCTGCTATTTGATCTAACAATGGCATTCGATACCATAGACCTGACTTTGTTGTTAAAAAATGTGAAAAGCTAGGTATTACAGGACCATTAAGTAAATGGCTTAAATCTTTCTTGAGAAAAATAAAGTTCTAACCTCGCACAAGCATGGTTTTACAGAAAAACACTCTACAGAAACCGCAGCGATTCACCTTATAAAGAATATATATAATCAACTTGATAAGAATAATAAAGTTATAGCTCTTCTATTTGATCTAATAAGGGCATTCGATACCATAGACCCCGACTTTGTTGTTAAAAAATGTAAAAAGCTAGGTATTAAAGGACCACTAAATAAGTGGCTTAAATCTTTCTTGAAGGGTAGAAAATTTAGAATAAAAATAGGTAATATTTTTTACAAACGACAAACTGTGACTTACAGACCCCTCAAAGTAGTGTCCTGAGTCCTCTAATTTTCTTGTTATTCGTACACGACTTACCAGAATATATTTCATGTGGAATCGTTTTTATGTTATCGTAAAATCTGTTGTTATTTTTTTACGATTTCTCTTCACCTGAATAAATTGTTTAAAGAATTCTTTCGTCAATAAATTTTTAAAATAAAAAAAACAAGTGAAAACTAATTTCTGGATTTTTTTGAAATGCCACCTTTAAGGGGGTGAAAAGTTGTGAATTGGGTTTTAATTTCTTTTTAAAATATCTCTAATGAGTTTATAAAAACAATTCCTTTGTTAATAGTTTTCATTATTATTATATTATCTAAAAATTAGTTTCTGAATTTTTTGAAATTTCATCTTTAAGGAGCTGATATGATATGTCTTTTTTTGCAGTATCTCTTTAACTAAATGAGTTAACAATTTCTTCTCGCCAATAGCTTTTAAAAAGAACTGAAACGTTTCTGGAACTTCAAGTTCCATCCTTAAATGGGCGAAAAAGGGTGAATGGTGTTTTTATTTTTTTAGCAAATGCGTTTTTAAATAATTCTCAGTTTCCGAAAATATTTATCTAAAAACCGACTTCTGGAATTTTTGAAATCCCACCCTTAAAGGGAAGAAATGTATTTTAAGTTTTTTACAATATCTCTTCAACTAAAAATCACTTTCTGGATTTCTCGACATTTCGCACGTAAGGAGTGAAATGCGATTTTATTTTTTTTAAATATTTCTAGTAAGTAAATAATATTTTGAAACGATTCCGTCGTCCACAGCTTTAATACAAATTTCTAGATTGTTTGAAATTCCACCCTTAAGGGGGGTAAAATATGTTTTTCCTTTAATTCATTATTTAATGGAATTTTTGTTTAAAATACGAAAAATATTTTATGTATTTAGGCACATCAAAACGGCAGACTAAAAATGTTCATAAAAGCAATAATTTAAATGTTCATAAAAGCAATAATTTAAATGGTTTCACATATCCCTATTATCATTTTTAGACATGGAACACTTTGGTTGCTTTCAAGACTTTAACTAAATTTAGGTGCTTTGAAGATCTTTGGGGGACTTTTAAGCCTTTTGGGGGACTTTTAAGTCTTTTGGGAACTTTAAAGTTTTTTGGGAAACTTTTAAATCTTTGGGATGACTTTTAAGTCTTTTGAGAAATTTTAAGTGACTTAAGTTATCTGAAGGACTTTAGCCGACTTATAGGGACTTTTCTAAAGACTTTGGCTAGCTTGTGCACATACTTACGCGAGTTATCCGCCCCTTACTTTCAATCTTTCCTTTCCAGGTATGTCGAAGATAAGTTTTAATATATTAAATAAAAATATTCCCGAAAAGCAATTCCAAGCCCGTTGTTTCATGACATTATGACACGCCAGATGGGCAGAAGATAATTATAGTCATATTCATTATAGTCCTGAAACAACGAACTTAGTAACGAGAAAACGACTACCTTTGACGAATAATTTTTATCAAAATGTGCACAATATTTGACTCAATTGACGCCAGAAGATAAAATTTTGTATGTTTTTAGATCGAAAAACAATCATTATGAGACACGCCTTTGTATTAGCCTCGGCCGACGCCTCATCTAATATAAAATATTTCAGAAAATAAATTATTCGTTTGACCGTCCCTCCTTATAGTTGTAATAAAACGCGAACCAATGTCGTAAAATGTCGGTAGTGCAAAAAATTTAACAACTAAAGAGTGCTAACGAACTTAATTTTGGGAAAATAACCGAATTCGAGGTAAGTGGTCGCAATTTGCCAGAACTTAGTATACGACAAACTAGTAAAGACAAAAATAAAAAGGTTCATCGAAACTTTCGCAAAAGTATGTACGATTTAGCTAACTGAATATGTGGTTGTGAAGTCTTTAACTCATTTTACTGTTATGTTTGTTTGTTGTTTTCTAAGGATTCGTCGGAGTTATTATGGTGCGTGCAAAACCGGTGTTATAGACTTAAAACATTTAAAAGAAAAAATAAAGATACATGCGTTTTCTGCAGATCACATTAAATGTTCGGTGAACTATGCTACTGTTGGAAGTGTTGATATTCGCACTCAGCTAGACACAGCTTTTAGAAAATCTCTTAGAGATTTTAATGAAAATTTATCAAAAAATCGTTATATTTTAAACAAAATTATAGATTGTGTAAAATTTTGTGGGACATTCGAGCTGGCACTACGGGCCAAGATAGACTTTCCGCTTTAGCAATGTTAAGTATCGAGAAATCGTTTATAAAAGGAATGTGCGTGCAATTTTAACGAACGTGTCATTCAGCATTTTTCCAATTCTAAAGAACGAAGAGTAGAGCTGAACTTCAAGAGAATTTAAAACTCATTTTAAGATAAGATATTTATAATAATAAATTTGTTATTGACCTCCCAATATAATTTACCACGAGCCGCCACTGGTAGCGTTATTGAACATACTGTCGACGAAACAAATCGATTATTTAATATTGTAAATTGTACTAATGTAAATATTCATTTAAATATAAATAAATAAATGTGTTCAATTTAACCCTTCTTTAATTATTGTGTTTCTAAGATACATTTTAGTCCCTTGGGACTAAATGAACCTCTTTAGTCCCTAAAGGACATACTTTCGGTATCTCTAAGTACTAATAAAAAGAAGTAATGCAGAAATCACTCCCTAGAGGTTATAATATAACAATAGAACGGAAAAATACTTAGTACAATACTGAACTCACATTATACTCATTTTGTATAGCCCACTATCGGACAGGTAGGGCAAGGCGTATTCATTGACTAGCCGCACTACCAGGTAAGAACCGTTGATTACTTGGGAATGGGAATATGAATTTTCGCGACTTGAAGCTCAGTAGTACATTTTACGTTACGTTATACAGTGTGTCCAAGATAAGGATGCACAGCATGGGGATCTCGGAAACGGTAAGAGATATAGTGTCGGTTTTACAAATTTGAAAATTCTAAGCCGTTCCGGAAATATTCGAGACAAACCGAAATATTGCGATTTCGTTTTAATTTTCTTTTGAAGCTATTTGAAAAGATATGAAAAAACGGAAAACACTTTTTCATTCTCACTTTTTAAGCTGTACAAGGTGACGTTAACAAATTTTCATTACAACGTTTCGTTTCGATGGAACCACCATCAACTTTGATTTTTCTTATGGGACAGAAAAAAAGTACACCCAGTATTAGATTGCGCTTTTCATTGCGAATTCAAGGATGTACTACACAATATGGTTACTTAGGTTTTTATCCAGAAAAATGGCTTTTTAATACATTTCTAGCATTTTATTATAGTAGGCCATGAAATCCTAACAATAAAAGGAAAAAAAAACAGTTGACAAGTTCGAATGAATGTATTTATTTATTTAACAAATATTCAAACAAGTAAATGTTTGTATTGTTATTGTTGTTGTCGTTTTTTAATTTATTTTGTTCTATAATGGATGGAGGTAATTTTACAAACGAAGAAAAAGAAAGAGCGGATACGACCTGAGAAGTGTATTTTTCGGCGTTTGCTATTTAATCTAAAAGAATATAGATCATTTAAAAAGCCTGTATTATCCCGACAAAAACCTTCCAATGAAGAAAACCAATACAATGTTCTGCAATCTGTTATTGAAAATCCACTAACTTCCACCAGAGAAATTGAAGACCAGGCGGGGGTAGTTAAATCTACAGCTCAATTTATTTTAAGAAAAAATCAATTTAAGCCTTACAAATTCCGAATGTCAAGGATTAAAACCGGGTGACGATGAACGACGCACGTAGACATTTTTGTGAGTGGTATACCAGGATGTGTGAAGACAGTCGTAATTTTCCTTATATTTAGTCTGATGAAAGCATGGTAACCAATAACGGTATTTTTAACAGGCGCAATACCCACTTTTGGTCACAACGAAATCCACGTGTAAATAGACCATCCAGGCATCAAGATCGCTTTGGATTTAATATTTGGTGTAGGATTTTTGGTAGCAAGATTATAGGCCCTATTTTCTTTCACAATTCATTAACTTCCGAGCGGTATCTTGAGATCTTGAGGCAAAATTTAGAAAATGCATTAGATAATTTACCGTTAGGCGCTGTACACGGCTTTTGGTTCCAAAAAGATGCTCCAGCCCATAACTTCATAGAAGTTTGCCAATAGTAAGCTGAATGGTTTTGACAACGAGGAACAATTATATCAATCAGTACGAGCAGCATTTAATAGAATTACTCCTGAAATGTTAAGTCATATTTTGGAGTCTACCGTGAGACGGGCTTACTTCTGTTTAGAAAATGGAGGTAATTTGTTTGAACATTTGTTATAGTTAGTAAATAAATAAATACATTCATTCGAACTTGTCAACCGTTTTTTCTTCCCTTTATCCCTTTAGGATTTCATGCCCTACTATAATAAAATGCTAGAAATGTATTAAAAAGCCATTTTTCCGGATAAAAACATAAGTAATCATATTGTGCTGTACATCGTTGAATTCGCAATGAAAAGGGCAATCAAATACTGGGTGTACTTTTTTTCCGTCCTATAAGAAAAATCAAAGTTTATGGTGGTTCCATCGAAACGAAACGTTGTAATAAAAATTTGTTGACGTCACTTTGTACAGTTTAAAAAGTGAGAATGAAAAAGTGTTTTCCGTTTTTTCATATTTCTTCAAATAGCTTCAAAAAAAAATTAAAACGAAATCGCAATATTTCGGTTTTTCTCGGATATTTCCGGAACGGCTTAGAATTTTCAAATTTGTAAAACGGGATTTTGTTGGGCATCAAAATACGCAACTTTTGTCTAATTTAACCGACACTATATATTTTACCGTTTCCGAGATCCCCATGCTGTACATCCTTATCTTGGACACACTGTATAACCCGAAATATTCTTGTCGGACGTATTTTTGGGTAACCCTGCCAGCCAAATTGCTTTTTGAAATGATTTCCAGTTGGGATGTGTTTTGGTTTTTAGGGTGAAATGGTGATGCCAGAGTATATATTTTTATAACCCTATAATGTACAGAGTGTCAAATTTTCGATACGTTTGCAGGATATCTCAGTATTATTGAAGATAGAGGAATGCTGTTTTTGCGGCACTGTGTTTTCGTGAAATGAAAAATGCCGTAAACAAAATTTGCAGGGCCTTCTTCGTTTTTCAAATACAGGATGAAATTGAAAGTTTGCATTTTCCAGGCGTTCTTCGCATCTTAGTTATAATACAAGTTAATGAAAAAGTAAAACCAGATTATTATAGAGTTTTTTACGTAGAATGAAATGACGCAGTTAGTTTTTTCTAGGGGCCTCCAGTATTGAGTTATAGACTAAACGTGTATTTTTTAAATTGAATACCCTGTATATTTTAAAGCAGCTGGCGCCTTTTAAAACTAAATAACACTTAATATTTATTTTAAATGTAAGCCCGCAATCACCTTATTTAAACAATAGAAACTGTTCAAAATGGTTGACGTTTTCCCGAATGATATATTGGCACAATTTGTCATTCTTTTTAATGCATTGAGAATAAATATTGAACGACACTGCAGAAACTGAAAAGCCAAATTTCTCACGAAGTTCTTCTAAAGAACGATGCCGAGTCTTGTAAATATTATTTTTCAAAAACCCCACAAAAAGAAATCTAAGACAGAAAGATTTGGTAATCGTGCTGGCTATCTTATCGGTTCCTGAGTGCCGATCCATCTTTTGGGAAAATTATTATCCAAAAAAGAGTGAATAATTGTTGCTCCACCTTGTTGAAAGTAGATGTTGTTTAATTGATTTAAAGGTACGTTGTCAAGTAATTCAGTTATAACATCTTTAAGAATTTCTAATATGTTTTTCAGAGACTGATCTAAAGTGGCTGATTCTGTATCTAGGCAGAAAAGACAATTTTACAATTCGAATAGGTATTCTAATAATACGGAACTACATTTTAAACTGATAAATTCCATTGAAATACAAAAATATATAAATGAAATTAAAACTAATGCGATTGGTGAGGACATGCTGTCAAAAAGAGATTTAAAACTGTGCATCCACTTCTGTTTAAATCCACTAATAAATATAATAAACAGCTGCTTAGTGGAAAATATCTTAATAAAACCGTTGACAAAAGTTACTGATGCTAAAAACTTTTCAGATCTAAGGTCAGTTAGTATACTTTTGGTTCTATCTAAAATTATAGAAAACATGTATAACTAGATATACAGCTACGCAAATTAATTCAAAATAATTCCCGACTGTCAGTCAGGATTTCGCAAACATCATAGTACCTCCACCACTCTTGCAAATATTTTCAATATAATAAGGTACAATGGACATAACACACTTTTAGCAATGTTGGACTTCAGTAGGGCTTTTGACACAGGGGCTCAATACTGGGTCCACTTCTGTTATCTCTCTATGTAGCGGATATTAACGATTCTTTGATCTATTCCAAAATACAACAGTATGCGGATGATTCTCAGGTATATATGCCCTTTCCGACAGAAAATCTAAACATATCACAAGATCGATTTAATACCAATTTAAATAATATATGTATATTTATGCTCAGGAACATAACCTTAAAAAGAAGGCTTAAAAATCACATATTCTAATTTTTAGTTCGAAGAGACAATTAAAGATACATTTAAACATTAAAGGCCAAGATACAACAATACCTGTAACCAATGAAGCCAAAAACCTCGGTATTATATTTGACTCATCCTTACATTTCGAATCGCTTGTTAAAAAAAAGCTTCAAATTGCCTATATGCGTCTTAAAAAAATTTATGGCCTCAAACGATTACTACCGTCGAAAACAAAATATTACTTATGTGGCAGTTGAATACTGTCTTTGTTGGACTATGGAGATATTGTCTATGACGACTCTCTAAAGATGCAAGTGGCAAACACGATACAAAAATTACAGAATTCTTGCATGCCGTTTGCTTACGATTTACCATTTAGACATCAGGTAACTCCATATTTAAATAATATCTCAGCTTTAAATATGGAGAATCGTAGAAAATATCATATATACAATTTTATATATATATATATATATATATATATATATATATATATATATATATTCTCCATTCCATTCGTACAATACTAGAAACATCAAGAAATTTAGTATACCTAAGCACAGAACTTATACCTAACAATGTAAAAGGGTTCTCTTTGTGTACGTATGTGTTGTATGTATATATATATATATATATATATATATATATACATATATATATATATATATATATATATATATATATATATATATATATATATATATATATATATTGGTTAGATACTATCGTTTTCAAGGTATAGACTAAAGTTGGGTTTTTTTAAATGGGATACCCTGTATATTTTTTAATATTTGGTTTCCGCTCATTTTTAGCTCCTCCTAAATATATAACACATGATATTTATTTCAATCTGGTACCGACAATAAAGTCAATTTAAAGAAATTTTAATCTGTTTTCTAGTAGGCCATGAAAATTGTGTGATAATTTTCTAAATCTTATCTATTATCTGTACCAAAGTTTGTTATATCATAATTAAACAATAAATCAATAAACAAAGATACATACCTACTATTTAGTATTTACCCTGGACAACAAAACTAACACAAATACTTAGGAAATCTAATAAAAAAAATATATACCTATTATTCACTAAAAATGTTTTATTTACAACAAATGACGTTGGATTTAATACTTTTCTAATGTTGACAATTGTGTTTGAAAATACTTACAACTATTTAATTTATGCCTTAGAAATACTCAAGATCTGTTTTAAATAAAATAAGGCCATGATTTGATTAAACAAAAGAATATATAGATTCTGTTGAGCCATTGTAGAAACTAATTGACATTTGTCATTGTTAAATTATTTTAATCAAATATTGCCTTTGAACTATGACATGCTTGTTTGTTTTATACAGTGCCAGGAAAGTCCGGATGAAGCGTCAGACATGTATCTAATCCGGTAAGTGACAGGAGTAATACTAAGTAAACAAAATAGCTTGCTTCTTAAACCAGGGCCTTTTGGAACTAGTGATAGCCGATGTAGAAGGACTCTCAGTATTTTTGAAAAACAAAAGTATAAACAATAATAAAACTTTAGTTTTGTGACTTTTTTCAGAATAATAATGTTAAGGGTCTTGTAAACAATTAAACCCAGGGAATTTGATAATTTTTTAATATAAAATAGAAAGTTTACCTTCATTTAACTGTTTTAAGAAAATAAAAGAAATGGATGAACCACTTTTTCTATTAAAAAAACCAAAAAGAAATTCGGTATTTTCACTGTATTCCAATGCGCCATATTCCTTAATATGACAATTTGAAGAAAGGCTATCTTGCGTTGTTGCCAAACTTACATTATTGTAGTGTATTACATTTTTCATGTTTGTCCTCCGACAGTAACGCATTTGGATCCCTGTGCTGATCCCAAATATTAGACTTTCGCCAGTGATGTACTTTGCTGTCGTTCGCCTTTTATATTTGGGCTTTAATGATGCTGCCTATGGCGCCTAACCTGGTGCTAACCCGGTAGCAATCTACCTAGTGCTATCAACACTAATCAACAGGCGGGTGCATCACTGGCGGAAACCTAACATTCGACAGCGGCCCTCTGGATCGATGCCGAATGTTAGACTTTCGCCAGTGATGCCCTGCGCTGTTGCTCGTCTTTTGGGCTTTAACGATGACGACTACGGCGCCTAACCTGGTGCTAACCCGGTACCAATCCACCTAGTGCCTTCGCGCTCCTGCTGGTACCGATCCACAACCTACAAATGCATTTTGTTTTTCTTATATAATTTATATAGATCATATATAAAATATACTTGGCAACGTAGCATCCCCAGCACACTGGATTTCCGGCCAACAGACGCTCACTTTTTATTTAGCAGCTGTAATTAGGTTTAAAAACGTTTAATAATGTCTAATATAATAATTACTTCTAACTTTTAGTTAGAAATAATAATTCTGGTGTTATAAAGCATTATAATATAATCAGTCTTTTACGTAGTTCATAAATTAAGTTTGTGAAAAATATGTCTTTAGCGATACCCCAAAAACAAGTTCACTGCAACCTTCCGAAACCTTAGTTTTTTTGGATATAATTTGAAAAAGTGCCTCATCCATAAATTTTTGTGTATAGGAATTATTAAAAAAAGGTAATCTTTCAAATGTATATTTTAAATTTGTTAAATCCCATGGGTAAAATTCTTTACAAGATCCTAATATTAATTTCAAATTATGCCTATCGTTCCTAATAGGTTACAATTGTGTCCAAAATTTGCTTGTAATAAGAAAGCATATTATTGCAGCAAGTCTGTAACATGAAAGATACGATGTCACTAAATTTCCAATAAAATTAATTATAATTAAAATATTTGAAAAGTAGAATAGCAGTTTTGTTAATAAGTAATAAGAAAAAACATCTTTTACATCGCCCTGTATAATAAAATAATTCAATTTAATTTATTTTGAATATGTCGTTCTATACTCTATTTATCTGTAAATAAGCATTTATTCCTTATAGATACCTAGAACGAAGACAGCCCGATAAGAGAACATTTTCAAGAATAAAAGTAAATCTGATCAATCACGGATCATTCAAAGTACCGCGACCGAAATCATATTACAAAGAAAATCGGGAAACTGAAGACATTAATGTTTTAGCTGCCGTTGCAATCAATACGTCAACTTCCTGTCAAAAAGTCGAGTCAACATTGCAGACTATCCTAAAAAAATACCATTTCAAACCATATAAATATAAGTTAGTGCACCATTTGCACCCGAGAGATGCACAGCGTCGCATAGATTTCTGCAATTGGTACATTCATATGACTAATATCGAAATAAATTTCGAAAGAAGAGTTATATGGTCTGACATAGGCATATATCTCAAGTACAGGTATTCTAAATCGCCACAATAATAGATACTGGTCCAAAGAAAATGAACACGTTATATTTCCACGCGAACAACAAGGCAAGTTTGGATTTAGCGTGTCCTGGTTTATCCTTGGCACAAAAATAAGCTGTCATTTATAACGGTAGTCTTACTGGAAACCGGTAACTAGAGATACTGGAAAATACGCTTCCTGATTTATTAGATAATATTCCTTTGGCACAATAACAAAATATTTTTCTTCAGCAAGATGGTGCCCCGGCTCATAATGCACGGACTGTTAGTACCTTTTTAGAAAATGAATTTCCAGGTCGCTGGATTGGTTCAAATGGGGCTGTAAGATGGCCGCCTAGGTCGCCAGATTTGTCAGTCTGAGACTTTTTTCTATGGTGATATCTTGAAGGCATCATCTACCAAAGGCAACACCACACGATCGAAGATCTACAAAACGACACAAGAAGAGCGTTTAGATATTTACAAGCTCGCCAAATGATTATACTTAACGCACTAAGTGAATAAAAAAGATGTGTGATATGTGTATAAGGTATAATAGGGAACAGTTCGAACAGTATCTGTAATTTCTACACCCTGCATAGCCTTTTTTTTCTAATTTAGGCAATAGTAAGTATTTGACAGAATACAATTTTATTTTCAACATTAGAAAAATAACTAAATTATCGTCATATGTATATATTTTTAGTTTATAATATGTGTTTTTAGTAGATTTCTTAGATGTTTGTGTATTTCCCTGGCGTAAAAATTAAATCGTATGAATCTTTGTTAACTGATTTATTGTTTAATAATGATATTATAATACACTTTGGTACAGATAATTCAGATTTAGAAAATTAACACACAATTTTCATGGCCTACTAGAAAAACAGATTAAAATTTCTTTAAATTGACTTAATTGTCGATACCGGATTGAAATAAATATCAAGTGTTATATATTTTTGAGAAGCTAAAAATGAGCGGAAACCAAATATTAAAAAATATACAGGGTATCCCATTTAAAAAACCCAATTTTAGTCTATACCTCGAAAACGATAGTAGCTAACCAAAACCTGACTACGCCACTAGATTCTACGCAAAAAACTCTGTCGAAGTTAGTTTTCACCTTTTCGGTAAGTTGCCAGGCCATCGAGATACGAGGGGTACCTAAAAACGCAAAATTTTCAGTTTCACCCTGTATCTCAAAAACGAAGAGGGCTAGGAAACATTTGTTTGTGGCTTCTTTGGTTTCACAAAAAAGTAGCACAGTGTTGAGAAAACCGCATCTCTCTATCTTCAGTAATAAGGGAGAGACCCCGCAAAACCATCGAAAACATTAAAATCATCTGGTTCTTGATTTTCTTTGTTATATAATTTTGGTCGCGGATACATTAAAACTCCATGATCTTGTAAATTTCTTTAGGTCTTCTTTCCGACTGTCTAATAAAGCAAAACGTGAACATTGTTTTCAAAGATTAGTAACTAATAAGTTAGTTAGTTATATATTATATTAGGACCTATTTAAATATAATTCATTTGCGTTTTCATTCCCTTAAATAAAATTGACTAACACGTCATACCTTTCGTAATTTTCATAAATTTTTATATTAACCATTATTGAAATAATAAAATGTGATGTAAAACACTGCACAAGTATCAGATTCCGACATAAGTTCAAAATGAAGGCAGTCATAGTTGTCATTAAAAGCTTTTATTTTCCAACGCGTACCTACAGCCACAGCCAATTTGTTAATAATTCCATCACATCCGGGCTTAATATTTAAAATAAATATTAACTGTTATATATTTTTAAAAAGTCTGAAAGAATGTGATTTTAGCTGCTTTAAAATACACAGGTTGTTCCATTTCCAAAATACAAGTTTAGCCTGTAACTCAATATTTGAGGCCCCTAGAAAAAAAAACTAACTACGCCATTGCATTCTACGTAAAAAACTCTATGATAATCCGTTTTTACTTTTTCATTAGCTTGTATTATTTCCAATATACGAAGAATGCCTGGAAAGTACAAATTTTCAATTTCGCCCTGTATTTCAAAAGTGAAGAGGGCCACGCAAATTTTGTTGTGTATAGTACAGCCTTTTGTTAATGGTGTCATAATGTAACTTTTAGGCATAACTGAAGTATTTTGATAAAAAAAATCTATACTTAATATATAAATACCTAAAATGCACAATTTCTTGCAAATACCAAGTCCGTATCATCATATAAGTTCCTCCTTAAATTTTGCAACTTGACCTACTTATTTAATCAAAGGTAGGTATATACTACCTCTAACGATAAGCTGCGTCTTTACTTGCGCGTACCCGACCTCATTTTTTATTATTTTTCCTTCCGTATTTCAAATTCGATCAAAATGTTTCTACTATGGAGTTAAACAGTCTAAAACTTATTTAAATTTATGACTTTGTAAAGTTTCATTGTTCGTTTTTGTATTTTCGCTTTACTGACCTCGTTGATTCAGTCAAGAAGATTGCTATGTTGGTATATAAAGTGCTGTAAAGCAAAAGCATTACATTGTGATTTGTTCGAAACTATATATTTTTAGGATCCAAAGGGCCTCTGTCTACTCCTCTATGGCGATATTCTGGCCAATATTTAAAAGTTTCAGTTTGCACAAATTGCATTTACATTCTGAGCCATTTATTCTGTGATTGGTATTGGAAGAATATGGCGCCATACATTTTGAATAATGTATATTGTTTGAATTTTGAAAACTCTTTTCCACCATTTCTACACATGGTCAAGCAGAAGAGTAGCTTGGTTTAATTCTTTTATCACTCCAATGTCATCAATATTTAATATTTTATTAGAATTATGTGTATTAGGGGCCATATTTTGAACTTTTTCTTGCTCACTACACTTGTCTTGGGGTTTTGAAACAGATGGTTGAACATTACATTTGACATTTTAGCTGAATAGAAACTGAGTCGTCATGATGATGGGAAGAATCGGAAAATATCTTCTAAGTTTCCCTCAGTATATGTTGTTTTTATAGTGTCAGTATAATAAATTGGAGGAAAATAAGCCAATAAGCTCAATAAGAAGTGCTTTTTATTATCCTATAGTTATGGTACGACAACTTTTTTTGCCGTTCCACAAAATAACAACCTATTAAACAATTAATTGACTTGTTATCACTCAATCATGCTCTGCACAATGTGATACCAAATATTTTACAATTTGCCTATTCGATGACCAGTCGAATTATAAAATGTTTTTGTTTGTTTTACAGTAAGACCAAGAAATGTTTTCGTCATTTAGGGACCCTAAAACGTAAAGATCTGAAAAAATCTGGGAGGGTAACATTTTTACGATTACAATAGTTCCCTTTTATAAGGGAAGTAAAAATCAGAAGAACATGAAATTATGACACTCTTTACCTAAAAAGCAAAGTCATGTAGAGACCTATGAGGACTGACATAAACGAATTTTTTTAAGCGTCATTTAATTCACTATTTGAACATATAGATGTCACTGGAAAATATTGGACTTGATTCTAAATCAGAACCTTCATCACCTAATGAAATATTTGTACCTATAAGGCCTAATTTTTTTAGCAATTAGTGTTTGCCTTTTTTCCCATTTTTTTTTATTTTCTTTGTGTTCCCCAAACATTCGGCGATGCATCGGCGCCATTGACCACAGTAGGTAAGTGTATTTTATTTTTTTTATAAATAAATTAAGCAAATTAATGCAGATCTGGTTTGGGACCTCTTTTCTTAAGAAAAACTTAAGGTTACCTTATAAAATTAAGTCTCCCTAAAATTATGTTGCACTGTATGCGTCATGGGAACGTGTAATAGCAAAAACTCTACCTGAGTTCCCGCTTTCTTATTCAGCAAATAACATTGAGTATTCGAATCGCCAAAAGAACGGTTGGTCTGTCACTGTTAACAACGGCCACTCGGCGAGCACGAAAGTAAAACCGCGTTGCATGTACGCGCCAAAGAAAACAACTTTCGCAAAATGTGATCATTAAATAGTGATATTCTTGTGGTTTACTTATTAAAATAGTGAAATTATACCAAAATAACTATGAAATATGTGGAGAGTTTAGTTTTTCTTTGCTCGATTATTGTTTTAGGTAAGGAAAAAGAATAATATAAGATTTCCCATAGGCATATATACAAAGAATTAGGCAAGGTCGGAATAATGGTGCGCTACCATTGAAATAATTGATGACTAATTTATGGCATGATCTGATTGATTCTATAACAAATATCTTAGGCGTTTTTTATATGGGCTTTTCTTTTCGCATGCTGCAAAATTTGCATTTATTTTGAATTTGTGAATTTTTTAACTACCTGTTTTTTGTGATTGACTGCGAGAAGCGAACAATTTAATATTAATAACAAAAAAGTACTTCATAGAGTAGCTAATTTTTTATTTCACTTTGGTTTAGAATATGTTAGATAATATGTCAGTCCTAAAGGATTTTTTCGTCCTGAGTTTTTAGAAATTAACCGGGAGTTAAGTAGTATTTTGTCAGATCTGTTTGATGTCAAAACGGGACTAGTGCCGACAGGTATGTACAGAGTGGTCCACTTAAGATGCTCCTATACTTTATCTCAATAAATAAGACACTGAGAAAAAAAGTTAAATACAAAAAGTATTTGACCCTAAGTATAGTTTGTATTTATAATATTTTTATGTATACAGGGCGTTCAATGGTGTCCGGACAGTAACCAACTTTTTTTGTTTTTAATGAAATGGTATGAATATTTTTATAAATTCTAATTCTACGCTTGATTTTGAGTATTTTTTGTCATCATAGCATACGAAATTTTGAGTAGTTTTTAAGAAAAATTAACTTTCCTAATTTTTTCCGGAAAAACAGGTTTTTGGAAAAATCTGATTTTTTCACACCTGAAGACTAAAATTGTGAATTTTGGTTATGGATCCATGGGAGTGGTTAATATTTAATACTCTGACTTATCAAGAGCGAAAATCCATTATACAGGATGGTCACAAATGACCATCAAAAAAAATGTTTTTGTGACTAAAAAAACTTAATTTTTTTTAAATGGAACACCCTGTATTTAGCACTTTTATTGTGTTTAGGATTTAATTCTACATCATTCCATATATAGTTTATATTCTAAAAATTAGTAGTTTAGAAGTTATGACCAATTTTCTATAATAATTCGGGTATTTTTGTTAAAAATCTAACTAAACCTAAATAATATCCTATTCTAAGTTTTTTTTTAACATTATAATTAAATTTAACATTAAATCAACAAGTAATGCAAGAAAGAAAGTAACTAATTACTTATTACACAACATTTTCGACATAACCCCCGTCTTTGGCAATACAAGTAGTATACATGGTTTCAATTCTCGCAATAGCATTTCTAACCGCGTCTGTCGCATTAAGTCTTTCTACCTCTTGCCTAATTCTCCTTTTTAAATCTTGAACAGTATACACCTATTTTTATACACCTCGTTTTTTATGTTGCCCCATAAAAAAATCCAGGGGTGTTAAGTCGGGGCTCCTCGCTGGCCAATCTATAGTCCCGTACCGACCAATCCAAAATGGAAACCGTTGATTCAAACAATTTCTAACAGGCACTACAGTGTGATATGGAGCACTATCTTGTTGATAAACAAGCCCTTCTTTAATATCGTTCGGCAGATTGTCAATTAACGGAAATATTTCGTTCTGAAACAAATGTAAATACCTCTCACCATTCAGAACAAAGTCATAAAATACTGGTCATATTATTCGATCACGGAAAATACCACACCACACATAAACACTTCTCCGACCCTGTTTTTTCATTTTCTTTACACGATGTTCATTTGAGTTACACCAGTAATGAGTATTTTTTCGGTTGAACATGCCGGCCGTATTGAAAATTGCCTCATCGGTAAATAAAATATTTTTAAAAATGTCAGTTTCAAAATGGTGGTCCATCATGAGAGAACAATAAAAAAGCCTTGTTTGAAAGTCCTGTTTGGATAATTCCTGAACTGGTAAAAATTTGAACGGATGGTAGTTATTATCAGTTAAAGTCCTTTGAACACTAGTCTTACTAAGTCCCGGTAGATCTAGGGATGCATCTCTTTGCGAATTTTCGTTGTTTTCTTCAAAATACGGGAGAATTTCTAATTGCCTTTCTTCTGTTAGGACAATTTTTGGGCGCCGTTTTTGTTTATTGATTACCACTCCACGTTCAAGATCACGAACAATTCGTGAAAAAATATGTTTCGTGGGTACCCGGCTTGCAGGATACAACAACCGATACTCCCGCAGGGCTAATGCCGGACTCTTATTATTTCTTATGTAACATTCATGAAGATTTAAACGCTCTTCGACACTGTATAAAGCCATTTTTTTTTAAAAAGAGTTAGAGGCAACTAAATGTCAAATAAAAAGTGTGTATTTATTGGTGTCCAGGCAACTGACTTTTTACTAGTTTTGTTTTTCCATGGATATCTTGTATAATTAAGACGCGTTTAGAAATGCTGTTATTGCGAAAATTAAAACCGCAACCGTAATATTATACTACTTGTATTGCCAAAGACGGGGATTATGTCGAAAATGTCGTGTAATAAGTAATTAGTTACTTTCTTTCTTGCATTACTTGTTGATTTAATGTTAAATTTAATCATAATGTTAAAAAAAACTTAGAATAGGATATTATTTAGGTTTAGTTAGATTTTTAACAAAAATACCTGAATTATTATAGAAAATTGGTCATAACTTCTAAACTACTAATTTTTGGAATATAAACTATATATATGGAATGATGCAGAATTAAATCCTAAACACAATAAAAGTGCTAAATACAGGGTGTTCCATTTAAAAAAAATAAGTTTTTTTAGTTACAAAAACATTTTTTTTGTATGATCATTTGTGACCACCCTGTATAATGGATTTTCGCTCTTGATAGCTCAGAGTATTAAATATTAACCACTCCCACGGATCCATAACCAAAATTCACAATTTTAGTCTTCAAGTGTGAAAAAATCACATTTTTCCAAAAATCTTGTTTTTCCGAAAAAAATTAGAAAAGTTAATTTTTCTTTAAAAAATAAATTTAGAGTAGAATTTCGTATGCTATGATGACAAAAAATACTCAAAATCAAGCGTAGAATTAGAATTTCAAAAAAAAAGTTGGTTACTGTCCTGGCACAATGGAACACCCTGTATACATAAAAATATTATAAATAAAAAATATACTTAGGGTCAAATACTTTTTGTATTTAACTTTTTTTTCTCAGTGTCTTATTTATTGAGATAAAGTATAGGAGCATCTTAAGTGGACCACCCTGTACATAAACGTTTCAACAATTTCCGTTTAATTTGGATTAAGTTTAACCTCATTTTTGCAACCTCGTTTTGCACCTGCAGAGATTATATATTCCTGCTATTATACTTTAACCTCATTAGAAATATGCAAAAACTGGTAACACAAAAATAAACCTCATTCATATAAAAATACAAATTAATAATGTAATTTCTGAATCTGAACTATACAGATGGGCAACAGTGAGTTTTTTTTTTTAAATGTACTATAGGGATTTACATGGCATATATTTTAAGTCATGTTAACGGTCATATTTAGTTTAGGCAATTATTGTTAACAAGGTTCATTTTTGATGGATACCATTTATTATACGTAAACGGAAATACAAGGGCCGCAAAGACGAATGTTACACAATTTTCAATCACTTTTAAAGTAAATTTTCTTAATTTCGAACATGTTTGCGAATCTTACGCTTAAGACAAACGAATCTTTGTAAATAGGACTAAAATTCGCATATATGTAAATTAGAAGTTAATAAAGTTACCTTAAAGGTGAATAAAAACCCTTTTTTGTGATTCCTGTGTTTCCGTGTATATGTAATAATTTCATCAAGAATGAAACTTAATAATTATCTAAACTATATAAATAATATGTTCCAAAAAACGAGACAGTCCCGGAAAAAATAGGACGTAGGGCAACCTTAGAGTTAAGTAGGGACGTTCCAATAAATAGTACTAGTATAGTCAAAAGCAGTGTTATACGATTTATCAACGACAAACTTTTTAAGTTTGTTTTTCTTTTATTACGTGTAATAATAATCTCCGCATAAAATCCCGAAGATGAATTAAATAGACCTATGATATTTTCATATGAAAAAAGGATAAACATATAAATACCAGCAGTTGCAAAAATCTTTGAGCGATGTCACTTCAAAGTCAGATTGACAAGTCAGTGACAAAATGAGTAATAGAAAACAATTTTCGGGTTTTTTTGCATCCACAAGCGAAAAAAATGGTATTAAATCTAATGAAATATTACGAAAATGAAAATTCACCGACCAATATCCAGAAGACAGTAGCAAAAGCTCAGGGAATCGGTATAAGGACTGTGCAGAAAATTGTGCCTGAAAAAAAGCATAATTTACTACCGAAGAAGATTACACGAAAAAAGCCAAAGACAGAAGACTTAAGTGACAATGTAAAAATGGATGTTCGCAATGCAATTTACGATTTATACACATCAAAAACTAATATAACCCTTCAAGTTTTAAAAGAAGCTTTAAAAAATCGAGGCATATTGGAAATTGGTCTAAAATCGTTGTCTCGGTAAACTATGTTGACATTCTTAAATCTCGTTTATTTTTGTTTCTTTTTGTTTTTATCTACCATTCTAGCAGTCCAAATTGAGAAAATGTGTGGAAAACTCTCATCAGCACTGAAAATTTACTTTAAGATGTAATTATTATACAAATCAAAGGTAATTTTGATTTCAAACATCTTTCCGACTGTTCCCATCGCCATGCGTGTTTTTAATTTGATGTGCGACGTTGCCGTATTCATAATTAAAGAAATACCTATAAGTTATGATACACGTAAAACTATTTTTTTTTATAACAAAACTTATAATTAATAAAAATGCGGATTAGGTTAGGTTAGGATGAGTTAGGTTTTCTGTAAAGAAAGCGCGCGGTAGCGCGCCAACCGAATTCCGAGTCTATATTTAAAGCGGGATGTTTCTGTAACAAAAACTATATTGTTAGGTGGATCTGTCCCGCTAACGTTAGGGTAGCCCAGGTTCGTCAATAAAACCTTCATTAAAACTATAATAATAACAATAAATAATTACAATTCTGTTGTCCAAATAATTTTCAATTGGTCATTTCATTTCCTCTAACAAATTGGTAAATCTAAAATCTGGCAACATTGCTAAATTTTTCGTTTTAAGGCTGTCAAATTGTGTCCGAGTGTGACTTTTAATTAATTTTTTTAGGAAAACTTGCATATCCCGCAATTTTTATTTTTGAAATGTAATATTACAAATGGGTACTTTCTGGAAAAAAAAATAAAATATGCAAAAATCGTCTGTCAGGATAGTTTACCGGACCCCGTTGTCAAAATTAATAAAAATGTTGGGTTTTTGATATAAAAAGGACTGTAATCGAAGATTTTTATGCGAGTTGCCACATATAGCAAGTCAACGTATCCCGTTTTTAAAGAACTACACGGAAAATGTTAATTCAAAATTTAGAAAAGTGGTATTTTTAGACGCGACTTGGATATTTTCTAACGGAAGTGGTTCGAAATCTTGGCAGGACGTGTCTGTAAAAAGTGTTAAGAGAAAAAAGGGATGTGGGACGGGAAAACAGTTCACCATTTTGCATGCAGGTTCTTCAACAGGATTTCTCCGAGGTGCAAGTTTACTGTGCTCTTCAACATCCAAAAATATGGACTACCATGATAATATGAAGTGTCTGAAAAGTGGTTAAAAGAACAACTGATTTCAAATTTAGATGCTCAATCTTTAATCATTCTGGACAATGCATCTTATCATTCAAGAATCTTAAATAAACAACCTACTTTATCCTGGAAGAAAAGTGGCTAATAAAACAAAAACAAAATCCTTTACCCAATATGCTGAAACTAGAACTTCTTTTAATGGTAAAATCTATTAAAAAACCAACAATATATGCCGTGGATGAAATATTACGGGAAAATGGACATGGGGTTTTACGACGGCCGCCATACCATAGCCAGTTTAACGCAATAGAATTATATGTGCTGAGGCAAAATCATATTACCAAAAACACGTGAACGATGGTCTTACATCAGATGAAGTGCAAATTGTTTGGCAAGATTCATTAAATTATATTACGCCGGAATACTGGAGAAATTAATATAGGATTGTTGGAATCGAGAACGAGTTCTAGATGTCGAAATAGCACCAATGATCATTGCGCCATTTGAGGACGACTCAGAAGACTTTTTAAGTGATTGATGATGTTTTTTAGTCTATAATATTAAAAAGTTTTTGAAGGATTATATTAGTCTTTGACGTTTATAAATCATAAATTTCATTATGAATATCCATTTTTGCATTGTCACTTAAGTCGGAAGTAAATTCTGTTTTTTTTCATGCACAAGTTTCTGTACATTCTTTATACCCATTCTCAGAGCTTTTGCCACTGGCTCCTGGATATTAGCCAGTGAATTTTAATTTAAAATTTTTTTTATTAGATTTGACCCCACTTTTTGCTTATTTTTTTAGTACATTTGTAATTTTGTAGGCAGTAAATAAATAATTATAGAATACTTTTTCCAATTTTAAAGCGTGTTTAATATAAGTAAATAAAAACGAAAAATACAGGCTATATATACATATATATATATATATATATATATATATATATATATATATATATATATATATAGCCTGACGAACAGACATATCTACAGAGAGACGGGATTGAGAAAACATGTTTTCCTGCGTCTAGGGACCCTTAAACGTAAAGATCTAAAAAAAATCTCACGAGGGAAGTAATACCTAATTATCTTGTGTTTTTAACAAAAGTGTATAATATTTTTGCAAAATAAATTTTTTTTGTTATCACAATACAAAAAAAAAACAAGTTTTCTTTGCACAAGGGTGGCCCGCATTTACAAATGTTACTGTATAAGTGATTTTTAGGTCAAGCAGGGCTCACAATTTTTGATGATTGATAAAAAAATCTCACTTTCATTAAGTGGCTGTATAAACAGAACATATCCTAATTGTTCCACTGATTCGAACCGCCTTCTGACTTTATTAAGGCGCTTGCCATTTTGTGTATTTTTGTTTTTGCCAACCGAAAAATTTTAACCAAATACATATTTAGCGAATTTTTTTATTTAGTCCCTCGACATTTAATATATAAAATAATATTAAGTGGCTATCTTAATAATATTGCGTAATATAATAATAAAAAAAAACTATTTTCTTTCTCCCTGTATATTTGTAAATAGCCCATCGAGATTTAATAGCTCGACAAAAGAATCACACAACATTTTGGTATTCACTGTGTTTTCTGATTTGATTCATAATGTTGGTGACCTTTGGACCCGCACGATAAGACCGCATTCGACTATAACAACTTTTTTAGAGAGTATCAGATCACTGATCATTGCAAAACCGATGGGCAAGTTGCTAGTAAAGATTACAACGATGGTGATTTCGCAATAATTAATTACTAGTCTTATTTACGGTTAAATATTTTACTCAAGTGATGAAATAGTGTGTGAAACCAAGGACGGAAAATACTACGTCTAGACTATCCATCCAATAATAAATAAAACACCACTTAAATGGATCCCAACTTTACATTGTACTCCTTTAGTATGGATCCATCGAGAGCAGAGACGGCTCGTACTCTAAAATTTAGGGTCGGCCGAGGCTCAAGGCCAATCAAGGGCGGTTTTACGGTGAGGGAGTAAGGTCAAACATCATGTGTAATTTACATATTTTTACGTGAAGATTACGATAAAAAACTTGGCTAGGAAACACTAGCACAAGAGCGACTTGTTGGCTTGGGTCTCTTGTATATCCATAGATAGAGTATTGCTGTAAATATAAACAATGTAATTAACTAATTTGCTGCAGGAAAACAATTGGACGTTATTCTATAACTATTTATTAGAGGCTGTTTTTTTTTTCTCTTATGCCACAAGTATGATAAGAAATATGTTCTTCTCATACCATTTACAATAAAATATATTAACCAACCCCAGAAAGGTTTCCTAAAATCGCCCTTGAGACCAATGTGGCGTCAATTGGTGCCGCGTTCAAATATGATCAAATACTAGTCTTATTATTTTCTGTTTATTTCTTCAATGATAAATAAATTTAATAAATAATAAAAAAATGTTACTAAAACGCTCTAGTCAGTCAATTTAATTTTTGGATATTTCAATGTATCTTGCCTCAAGAGGAAAATAAAATAGATGCCAAAGTGAAAGCCACATACACAACCAAATTGTAAAACAAGGCCGATTTGTAAAACAAATTGCAAATGATATTTTAAAATATTCACTTCACGTTTCGCACAACACATTTAAATATATAACATGGAGTGAAAATTACTAATCTCATGTATTAAACATCATTAGTCATGACTAATGTAAAGAACTAACAAATTAATTTAAAAATAAGTAGTATCATTTTATAATAATTACAATTAATACCTGCAAAATGGTTGTATTCAATTGAGAAAAATTCCGGGGATACGGCCACATTGGAATTGGGTGATATAAGTTACGACGAACGTTATAGCATGAGGATGTATGCGAACGTACTCCGTACCGCCTGAATTAGTAGCTGAAGTCTAACTTGTGAGATGATGGAATCGGCTGGCCGAGCCACCGTCTATAATAAATATATTAGAATATCTGTGGACGGTGGCCCACGGACTGCTGTTACTGGCGTTATTTATGTTAGTCAAGCAACGATAATAGGGATACCTATCTATTTTGCTATGTGCCCAGGAAATAATAAACTACATTTTGGTCTTGGGCGTTTTTAGAATGTTTGCAAAATTATTTTTGAAAAATATCTACATAGTTTTTTAAAAAAAGAATTTTCCTTGTATATTTTCTTGTACGGCCCGGCTGAGGAGCCGTCACTGATCGAGAGATTTCCGGGTAGCTCGGCACAATTTCACGGCTAGTGTTTTGACAGTATATAGCAGTCTCGAACCTCCGAAGTGAATTACGCATACAAATATGTTTAAACAAATACATCTAACTTGATTTCTCAGCAACTCTGCGCTTAGTCTAGTGTGTAGTGAATTTATTTTGTATCTCATGGACCGTCTAAGCGAAATATAATCGGTGTTTAGTGAACATATTTTTTAAAATACTATGTGAAACATCTTGACATTGAGTTTCTTGACTGATTTTCCAGACATTTTGTTATTGGAATCACGGAACTTTTGATAACTTATTTTTTCAATTGGGATTCTGGGATATTCAGGACATTATTTATCAAAATCCAGGGTTTGACATTCGTATTAATCATCTTTTTCTTCATTAATTGGTATATCATAGGCACCATAAAACAAATCGGTAAACATATACTGTCTTTTCAAATATTTTTTTTGGGTACCATTTTGTTCCACCATAACGGATTCGTACTAAACAGTTTCCACCTATGCACTTGATTTTTGGGTATAATTTAAAATAAATTAAATAAGTAGTTTTTGTACTGATTTTTTTAAGTACGCAAATTTGTTTTGTCATGTTTAATTCCTACCAGTTTATCTATATCACATTTAATTTTTCTATAAAATTTAAAGTCAATTGAATAAGATTTTTTTTCGTTGATTTTTAAAAATTTTCTTTGGCCGCAATTTTGTACCGCCATCTTGAATTTGTACCACAATTTTACCAGTTTATCTCTGCATCACACCTAATACATTGGACAAAATTTAAATTAATCTCATAAGTAGTTTTTTCAAGCTGGTTTTTTCAATATTTGATTAGCCCGCCATTTTGTTTTACTGTATTATATTCATACCAAAATGTTGCCAGTTCATTCCTATGTAACACATGATTTTCGTGCATAATGTGCGATATAGAATAAACTAGTCAAGTTGTGGTACGAATTCAAGATAGCTCAACAAAACAGCGGCCAAATGAGATTTTTAAAAATCAACGTAAAAAAAATCCTATTTTAAAATTTGCAGAAAAAGTAAATGTAATAAGGATAAACTGGTACGAATTCAACATGACGTAACAAAACGGCGGTACTTATTGAATTTATTTTAAATTATGCCCAAAAATAGGGTATAGGTAGAAACTAGAAAGTGGTAAAATATCGGTAGGAATCCAATACGGTGGAACTAAATGACTTTTAGTCGATTTTTAAAAAACTTTTTGAATGGAATATCTGAGTCTCTATTTGATATTGTAAATAGTTATTTGTGTATCTAAGTCATAAAGGAAGCA
>JAUTXW010002196.1:207500-417124 GCA_030620095.1 Kuschelorhynchus macadamiae | reverse complement strand
TTTGATAATATGAGAAAGAAAATGCAATTTTCAATATGATTAGTTCTTTTGAATTGTTTCTTCATAAGTGGTCTCACTTTAATTATGAAGAAAATCTAACGACTAAGGACAAAACAGACTGAATTGCAGCCATTTTACAAAAAATATAGCTGCGATCTTGCCGAGCTAAAAAGTTTCTGAGAGATAATCAGGATATTATTTTGGGTAAGAGCTGATAAAAGCAATGTCAACGTAATAATGGATAAACAAATATATCATTCAAAAATGTTGAGATTATTATTTGATACCAACATCTACTATTCTATCCAAAACAATATTATTAAAAATATTCAGGTCAAAAATAATTCTATTCTTAGTAAATGGTGCAAAAATTCTTGTATTGCTAAAACCACATATTATATAATAATTTGTCATAATGTAAATGTAAATATATAGCTTGGGTAAGATACACGAAGAAAACATACCACTTAGGACAATAGTATCCAATAATGGTAGCCCTCTCTATGCTATTTCTACTTTCTTATCAGAAACTTAAAAGAATCTAGTTTTAGAACCTTACGCTATTAAAAATTCTTTTCAACTAAAAACCGAAATTACGATTCTTAATTTAGATTCAACAAAAGAACATAAATTTATCTCTTTTGATATTGTATCTCTCTATACGAATACACTTATTGCTTCCGCTATCGATCATATAAACACAAAATATCATTGCTTAAATACGAACATACCCAAATATGCTCTTATTTTTGCTATACCCCTTATTTTTAATTCGTGTGTTTTCTCCTACAACAATAATATTTACAAACAAATATACGGCTCTCCTATGGGTTCTCTTCTATCTCCAATAATGGCTGATTTAGCTCTTTTTGCAGTCGAGCAGCAAGCCTTTATTAGTTTCCCTTTTATACAAGGTACGTGGATGATACATTACTTTTAGTAGGACCAGGGAATATAAATTGTAAAAAATATTTTTCAATCATTTAATAACCTTGATACCAGGGTCACATTTATAGTAGATATAACTGATAATCCTTCTATTAATGTCTTAGATATCACACTAAATCTTGAAAATAATAACAAAATCCCTACAAATTGTGAAAACTTGATCTGGCAGATACCTACTTTTATTCCTATCATTCTATGAAGTACAAAATATCAACCATTAGCAATCTGGTCGACAGAGCATTTTTACACCCAGATTCTCAGATGCTAAATACTTCAATAATAATCTCTTTTTTATTTAGAATACATTAGAAAAAAATTCTTACCCTAAAAAGGTTTTAAATCGACCGCTACATCAAACTAGCGAAAAAAAGCAACCTAAAAATAATAATCACGTTAATAATTTCCAAAACAATTTATCCAGAATTTCATTTTTTGACACGATTGAGAACCAAATGAACAAAATATTACAATCTTTTAATGATGCTCCTGCCTGGACAGGACAAGTAATTTAATATACAAATTAGAATGTATGTCCACAACTATATATTTACAAGTTTCCAAACAATAGTAACAAAAAACTGATTATGATAATATAATTTCATTTTATAAGTACCTAATTTAAAAACGATTTAGCATAAAAAGTTCCATTTTCTCTACTTACCCAAAAACAAATATTACATCAAATAAATAAAAAATAACTGCTTCCGAAAAGCAAAACATTGATCTGACAAAATAAGTTTTATATATTTGATTCCAAAAGAGTTTGCAACTAACTAACTATTGTTATTACTTATAAAACAGCACAGTTGTCTCACCTGTTCAATATTTAAATAAATAACCAAATTACACATTCTTCTAATATACTGTTCATAGTCTTGAACTCGAACATGGCATGCAATGCTCTTATGTAGATAAAAATTAACGATATAATCCTGCAAGAACCAATTAAAAACAAAGTATGGTTTAATGTGGAGCACACCTCCCAAAAAGGTAGGTTTATATTTATAATATCCAATAGTTCTTGTTTAACGTTGATGACGTTTTTTATGAACTTTAAAAGATAATAACAAATATTTTTCTAATACATAAGAGACACAATTTTTTTTCTCTTGGTTACCCAATAAACTATAATATTATATAATTGTAAAAAAAATGTTTGTACTATTACATGTATATAACCCTTGTCAATTTTCCAAATTCTTAAAAAAAGCAAAAAAGAAACCTCTACTAGTAATTCTTCTTCTTTTTACATATTTACATTTCTTAATTTGTTCGTCTAAACAAACATTGTGTCATTTTAGCCTGATGATGCTAACAAACATCTGCCGAAACATAGCGAAAATACATGATAAAAAGAAAAATACATGTTAGTTGATCTATTATTGAAAACCTTCAACCCTTTAATACTTATGGATTGATTTCACAATTATGTGCCGTAACTAATTGTGGTATAGGGATCAACTAGTAAAACTGTGGTCCTAATTCAAGATGGCGGAACAAAATGGCGGTCAAACAAAATGTTTGTAATTGTGAAAAAATCACCCTCCAGGTTTTACACATCTTCACGTTTTAGCGTCCCTAGATGCCAAAAAATATGTTTTTAATTCCGTCGGTCCGTCTGTCGGTCTGTCTGTCTGGCAGTTCGCGGCATAGCTTAAAAACTACTTACCAGCTTGACTAGTCAAGAATCCAATATGGCGGAAAAAGATCGCGGACTAGTGAAACGTTAAAAAAAAATCACTTAAAAAAGTAATTATGCAGTTTACCTCAAATTTTAAAAAAATTAAGTGTTACATAGGAATGCTAACAATTTGATATGATTCCAAGACAGCAAAACAAAATAGCGGTCAAATAAAATATTTAAAAAATCAGCCTGAAAATACTACTTATTAAATCAATCTCAATTTTTGTGCAAGAACTAAGTGTAATAGAGAGATAAACTGGAAACTAAGTGTAATAGAGAGATAAAGTGCTACGAATTTAAGACGGCGAAACAAAATAGCGGCAAAATAAAAAATCAGATTTTTGCAGAAAAATTAAATGTGATAAACTGGTACGAATTCAACATGACGTAACAACATGGTGGTATGTGTCAAGTTCCAGAAGAAAATTTACCTATTTTTTTTATTTATACATTAATTGTTTTCAGACATTAAAAATTTGAAGGGAAATAACACAACTTTAAAATATTTTTGAATCTCGCATTGAATTTAAGATGGATTAATTTTATTATTTTTTAAAAAACTTTAAGGGTTTTAAACTGGTTTTTGAAATCATTTGTATTATTTGTCTCTTTGTTTTAAGTCCCTGACTTATATAAAGTTATTAATTTTTTCATTTCTAGTAGGTACTCAACAAATTTTCATTTAATAAGGGGCAGTGTTTTACAAAATGTTAGTTTTAACGCAAGTAAGCAGGAACAGAGAGGAAGAGAGAGAAGGTTTCAATGCGCATAACTTATGTGCATATGATAATTTTTTAATATACTACCAACCGTTCTTCAATTAACTCATAATAGTACAGCAGATTTACAGCATTTTGTTTAAGAATAAGCGGTTTTCAAATACAACCAACATCAAAATATATTCAAAATATGATATGGGTCTAAATGGTTGGTAGGTATCGTTACAGAACAAATGTCGTCCATTTTTAATTAGAATCAACACTGTTTTTCTTTAATTATTCTACACCCCAAAATCGACTGTTTTAACGGAAATGGCTTTAATAAATCTTAAATTTCATAAACAGTTGACTCGTTGTGATTATAATCATTTAATAATGACTTCTACATGTACAGCTGGTCTCTACACAATCAAATAAACAGAAAACAAACAAGGTGTTAAAATAAATGCGGGGCTTTAAGGTTATTACGCGCTTGATATTTTCATAAGCGATTATTTCTGTATAATCGGGCGCAAATGCTCTCTTATAATACCGTACGAGACTGCTTTATTATTTTTATCCGTCCCAGGAATAAGCAGAATAAACTGTTAGGGGCGGTTTTATTCCTATTAGAACTTAAGCGGATGCGGAGTTGTTTTTTATTTTGTTTCATTTTAAGTGAAGTGGTTTCGTATATTAAAGCGCTATAAGTGTATCTTGGAAATTTGCGAAACGCTCAGCTTCCCGAATTCACCATATTTTAAAGAGGGAAAATTGCAAAAGGTTCTTAAAAATTATGAGAAATAAATATATGGGCTTAGCCAACCAAGAAATATTATACTGCCGGTTTACAAAAAGTTGTGCCTTAGCATATTTACTAAAAACAAGCTTTATTATTTATTAGACAATATTTTAAAACACGGATAAAAATAGTATGCAATGTATCAAACCCTTACTAAATATGCTACACAAATTAATTTATAGAATTATTAGATAATATACAAAAAGACCTTACTTATTGTCAGATGTAGACAGAGCTGTCAGTACTTGAAGTAAAATACTTGGAAAATTTAAATACTTTTCGGTATTTGAAATAATAGAGTATTTCAATTGTACTTGAAATTCTACTACTCCCTAAAAAATATTTGGTATTTGATATCCCAAAAAAGTATTTGAAGTATCTGTGAATTTTACTTGAAATACAAAAGTAATTGAAGTACTATCAGAAGTAATTCAAGTAACGAGAAAGTAACTCAAAATCCTCTAATAGTATTTCAAATACACTGAAATTAAATCAAGTACTTTGTTTGCAAATTTAAATTTAACAAATAGACACCATCATCTGACTGCTAACATCGAGAAAAAGGACGGCGCATCGTAGAATGTTAGTTGTGGTTTTTGACTCATGAATTAGATTATGCTGGATTTTTACGTACTCGTGCAAGAATTACACTAATTTTTTCTAAAACAAACTGCTCGAGAAAAGGTGTTACATCACGTACTTTAGTAACATAACAAAGTGGTGTTATTTGAATATGAAGTAATACTTTTATCGTTATTTGGATCTTTGTTTATTTTGGTTCAGCAGTTTTCTAAATGTTTCGTTAAGGGTTATTTAGTATTATACACGGTACTGTACTGAATAAGGTAAGATCAGAAATGAAAAAGTTCTAGACCTCTAGGAGAAATATTATTCTGGTAGAATTAAGCAGTTTTTCCAGATAGAAAAAATAATAGTTTGTTGAAGTATTTACCTTAAAACGATTTTAGAATGGCTTTGCCTTAACCAGAAAAATGAACTTGTGAAATTTCCGCGGAAAAATTTTATTAATTTTTTCGATTAGAAAGGTGATGATTACGTTGGTCCAATTTCGGACGATATTCAAAGTAAAGCATCGCCACGAGCGTCTAGTATTTGGATGTGTGACCACCCGAGGAAACTTCGACTCCTAGCCCTATAATGCAGGGCATGGGTCACCAAAAAAGGCAAGCACGGCTTAATGTAAACAGGGCATTATACTTATTATTATTTATTTATTACTTATGCATATACACCAAGAAAACTGCACATCAATATTTTCAGTCAGCAAATCTTTACTTAGATTTTATTCAAATATAAAATTTCAGATTTTACTCGAGAAATGTTAGGATTTGGCATCTGTAAATTAAAAGAAAGTAAATCGAAATTTGACCTATCTTTTCATCATCTCTGCTTCATCAGTGCAATATAAATTATTTCGTGTCCTTAAAGCAAAAAGTCAACCCTTTCCGCAGAGTTCTGCTAACTTTCAAATAAAATGAAACTAATGAAAATGCAACACAAGGAATTAACATATATTTCTGGTTGCGACTAACAAACCAATTCGTCCACTTCCCGGCTTGCAATTACTTGAAATTAAATTACTTTCTAATTATTATAAATTTCGAAAATTTATCTCAGCAGCAAAATTCACGTTTACCGTGTTAAAACTTATACTAATTTTATTCGATTTAGTTTCCTGTATCGAAAACAAACATATCTTGCCTAAAAGCATTAGTAAGTTTCTTTTGACTCTTGTGATTTGTTACTTGAAAAATTCTGAACATTAATGTTTCGGTTATGGAAAAATTTTTGAACTCATTTTAGAAATTATGAGTTAATAACAATGCTGCTGTCGGAAATAGGATTTAAAAAGCAATTACTCCTAGTTGGTAACCCTCAAACTGCGACAGTTGGCTCGTAACAATAGGTATAGTGATACTAACTAAATTTATTTTTAGGTGACACAAGTTCAAATGAATTTATAGTTGAAAAATATCGATATTATGCATATAGAAAAATACAGAAACAAGTGGACACGAGTCAGAAAAGATAATTAATATACATATTCTATAAAACAGAAGTAAAGATACAGTTAAATAATAAAAGTTGACAATATAAATATAAATATAAATATAAATATAAATATAAATATAAATATAAATATAAATATAAATATAAATATAAATATAAATATAAATATAAATATAAATATAAATATAAATATAAATATAAATATAAATATAAATATAAATATAAATATAAATATATAAATATAAATATAAATATAAATATAAATATAAATATAAATATAAATATAAATATAAATATAAAAATGTAAGCAGGACATCGTACTTAGGCCTCAGGCCTTCGTGAAATCTCCAAGCATAAAAAAAATAATAATTTTCTATCGATATCTTTTACTATAAAATGCTCAAAGCAAACTCTATGTAAAATGTTCTTATTCAACTATAAGTTGTGCAGAAAAAGCAGATCATCCCCGACCTCCTGATCGTGTACGTTATTCTAAGTAATTCAAAATTATTTTGAAATTTTACCGACACACGTCATATTTGTATGCGTTTTGTTGTGTTATTAGTATTCCTAATGAAAATGGGCCTTAAAAATTGTATAAACTTCATTCAATATTTTGAACTATGCACTTGGTTTCAAGTTACAAAAGTAGTTTTTCAATAATAAATAATTTTGATTTTTTTTTTGTTGTGTTTAAATTTAAATATATTAGTACAATACAGTTATAAAAAGTCTTATTTCTTGTTCCTCTTCCCCTGAACAAAATTCTGTATATGTAATCTAAAACTCAGCAACGCAACGTCGACTTTACTTTTATTTAGTATACACATATCGAGAAGACCGTCTTAACTCTGTCAAAAAACAAAACGAAGATCGTCTATTGGTTAAATTTGCACACAAAGACCAAATGATTTCCCTCCAAATAAACGACCCAACAAATAGAAAATAAACGAGGGGTTCTTTTTTGGATCCACGCTTTGCTGTCTTTAAGTAGAGTTGGGATCCACCGAGAAATATGAACAATTTCTGATCCAAACCAAAAAGAAAACGTAGAAAAACTTCATTTAACTGCTATATGCAAAAACTAAGTTAATATAAGAAATTAAAAATTATCAGTACATACCGAGGTACCGGGCTTTCATTTATATTTTGACACTTTTACAGCTAACTATAAAACCTTTGAATACAAAAGTTGTAGCTTCGTGTATTACCTTTTAAGAGTATAAAAATCTTTGGAAAGTTGGAAAATATACATAATGTATATTTTTTAATAAGACACCCTATATATTGTTACTTCATTAAATGAGCCTCTTCTTACCACTTATAAATATACCAGGTTTGGCACTTTAAAATTTAAATTTTAAATTGACAAAATCGGTGCCGCGTCGCAAAGCTGGATTAGTTGCCTTTAAAGATTGGCTATATTTATAATCGGTAAGAAGAAGCGCATTTATTGAAATAATAATATACAGTGCGTCCCATATAAAAAAAACCGTTAAAAATATTACAAAAATCCTCCAACCTTTTCCTTTAAAGTTTTTTGTATGTCCTACAGTTAAAACTGTAACTAAGTGTCAAAATATAAATGAATGCCGTGTATATATACTAAAATTAATCTTTAAAAGAAAATATATTTACGAGTTTAAAACGCATTGTATTTTCCTAAATATGTTGGTACTTGAACTAGTTTTTAGTAGTTCAATTACAATATTAACTTGAAATACCTGTAAAAGTATTTGAAATATAAGCAATGTACTTGAATTACTTTACCTGACAAAAATCAACTTAAATTACTAGTTACTGGATATTTCAAATACTTTCAAAATTTCAAAGTACTTGTTACTTGGTTTTTGTTGTTGTTTTAGTAAGTATTTGGTACTTGTACTTCAATTACTTTTTGTCAGAACTTATGACTGCTCTGGATCTAGTTAAGTAATATTTTGCAACGTATATAAACACTGTCTACTACCTGGGAAAATAAAAAGTATAAACATTTTCCTTCAATTTTTTTTTAAAGAAATACATACTTACTTCCATAATAAGAAATTTCTTTAGTTCACTGGCCATTTAAAAATATAGATTTAAAAAACAAGTGTTTTTTTGCTATTTCCGTAGTGGTAACACAGAATCTCTCTAGCAAAATCGCCGCTATTATATTCATCCCAGAATGTGACAAATTATTTCAGTAAAATGTATAATACTTTATCGATTACGTTTAAAAATGATAATTTCTTAGGCCAATTGTAAGTATTGTTTGCACAGCATTTCCTTTAATAACCTTACTCTTTCTGGTTTTTAACCCACATATAAACGGCCATCCGACCACTACGTGGTTCTCTGTAGGTGAAATCAGATTTATTTCTACTCTTTTATTTGATAACTTTATTTGAGTCACCCTGTACATAGAAACAACAGTATTATAGGGGTAGTTATGTATTTTTATTAGTTTAAAATTTCTGAAATAAATAAATAAGTATATCATATTTATTTATTTAATGTATTTATTTATTTCATTATTTGTTATCATGTTAGCTGCCCTTATTAAGACGTAAGCGCTTATTTTATGTATGTCTCAATGGAGCCTAGTCTTCAATTTGTAAATAGGTTTTAGAATACTAATAACTTTATTACTTATGCATATACACAAAGAAAATTGCACACCAAACAATGTTTTCAGTCAGCAAATATTTACTTAGATTTTATTCAAATATAAAATTTCAGATTTTACTCGAGAAATGTTAGGATTTGGTATCTGTAAATTAAAAGAAAGTAAAACGAAATTTGACCTATCTATTCAACATCTCTGCTTCATCAGGACAATATAAATTATTTCGTGGCTTTAAAGCAAAAAGTTAACCCTTGCCGTAGAGTTGTGCTTACTTTCAAATCAAATGAAACTAATTAAAATGCAAGACAAGGAATTAACATACATTTCTGGTTGCGACTAACAAACCAATTCGTCCACTTCCCGGCTTGCAACTACTTGAAATTAAATTACTTTCTAATTATTATAACTTGCGAAAATTTATGTCAGCAAAATTCACGTTCACCGTGTTAAAACTTGTTCTAATTTTATTCGCTTTAGTTTCCTCTATCGAAAACAAATATATCTTGCCTAAAAGTATTAGTAATTTTCTTTTCACTCTTGTGATTTGTTACCTGATAAATTCTGAACGTTAATCTTTCGTTTATGGAAAACTTTTTGAACTAATTTAAGGAATTATGAGTTCGTAATAATGCTGCTGTCGGAAATAGGATTTAAAAAGCAATTACTCCTAGTTGCTAACCCTCAAACTGCGACAGTTGGCTCGTAACAATAGGTACAGTGATACTAAATTTATTTGTAGGTGACACAAGTCCAAATGAATTTATAGTTGAAAAATATTGATTTTATGCATATAGAAAAATGCAGAAACAAGTGGACACGAGTCATAAAAGATAATTAATATCCATTTTCTATAAAACAGAAGTAAAGATACAATTAAATAATAAAAGTTAATTAAATAATATAAATATAAATATAAATATAAATATAAATATAAATATAAATATAAATATATAAATATAAATATAAATATAAATATAAATATAAATATAAATATAAATATAAATATAAATATAAATATAAATATAAATATAAATATAAAAATATAAATATAAATATAAATATAAATATAAATAAAATATAAATATAAATATAATATAAATATAAATATAAATATAAATATAAATATAAATATAAATATAAATATAAATATAAATATAAATATAAATATAAATATAAATATAAATATAAATATAAATATAAATATAAATATAAATATAAATATAAATATAAATATAAATATAAATATAAATATAAATATAAATATAAATATAAATATAAATATAAATATAAATATAAATATAAATATAAATATAAATATAAATATAAATATAAATATAAATATAAATATAAATATAAATATAAATATAAATATAAATATAAATATAAATATAAATATAAATATAAATATAAATATAAATATAAATATAAATATAAATATAAATATAAATATAAATATAAATATAAATATAAATATAAATATAAATATAAATATAAATATAAATATAAATATAAATATAAATATAAATATAAATATAAATATAAATATAAATATAAATATAAATATAAATATAAATATAAATATAAATATAAATATAAATATAAATATAAATATAAATATAAATATAAATATAAATATAAATATAAATATAAATATAAATATAAATATAAATATAAATATAAATATAAATATAAATATAAATATAAATATAAATATAAATATAAATATAAATATAAATATAAATATAAATATAAATATAAATATAAATATAAATATAAATATAAATATAAATATAAATATAAATATAAATATAAATATAAATATAAATATAAATATAAATATAAATATAAATATAAATATAAATATAAATATAAATATAAATATAAATATAAATATAAATATAAATATAAATATAAATATAAATATAAATATAAATATAAATATAAATATAAATATAAATATAAATATAAATATAAATATAAATATAAATATAAATATAAATATAAATATAAATATAAATATAAATATAAATATAAATATAAATATAAATATAAATATAAATATAAATATAAATATAAATATAAATATAAATATAAATATAAATATAAATATAAATATAAATATAAATATAAATATAAATATAAATATAAATATAAATATAAATATAAATATAAATATAAATATAAATATAAATATAAATATAAATATAAATATAAATATAAATATAAATATAAATATAAATATAAATATAAATATAAATATAAATATAAATATAAATATAAATATAAATATAAATATAAATATAAATATAAATATAAATATAAATATAAATATAAATATAAATATAAATATAAATATAAATATAAATATAAATATAAATATAAATATAAATATAAATATAAATATAAATATAAATATAAATATAAATATAAATATAAATATAAATATAAATATAAATATAAGTATAAATATAAATATAAATATAAATATAAATATAAATATAAATATAAATATAAATATAAATATAAATATAAATATAAATATAAATATAAATTTAAATTTAAATTTAAATTTAAATATAAATATAAATATAAATATAAATATAAATATAAATATAAATATAATATAAATATAAATATAAATATAAATATAAATATAAATATAAATATAAATATAAATATAAATATAAATATAAATATAAATATAAATATAAATATAAATATAAATATAAATATAAATATAAATATAAATATAAATATAATATAAATATAAATATAAATATAAATATAAATATAAATATAAATATAAATATAAATATAAATATCAAGATGTACTCTTTTTCGTCAAAGACCTGCATCTTAAATTTGCCATGGAACTAAAACTAAACTCACAACATTTTTTAGACCTAATCAAGAAAGCTTCAGTAGTTATCAGAGACTCGCAACACACTTCAAGCCCACATACGGAGAAAAATACCTAACTGCTAATATATTCGCCCAATGGTTTCACTAAACAACAAGAGACTGAGAAAATAACGACACCATTATTAAAGCACTAGAATATCAACACTTTTAATTTTTTGTATCAGATAGATAAGCCGGTTGTTAGAATTGTCTATATTATATAACATGGCGATCTAGGTATAAACAAAAATTTTGGTTATAGTTACCATCAGCGCAATTTTTGAGATCCAGCTGTGACTTCTCAGTAAAAATTGTATTATTTTTGCAAATATCGGATTTGCTTTCCGTATTTTGTTTCAAATTATCTACTTTGTCTTTTAGCGGCAAGATAGTTTAATTTTAATAGGTGCGTAGTCCGAAAAAAGAACTGATTTTATTGTGATTGCCCAGTGCACCCGGAAGAAGCAAAAAAATGAAGATTTTCAGTTCAAATTATAAATTTACGATTAGCACAGGGTGATACTAAACTTAATTGCATTAAATCGCTTATGGCCTTGCGGTTTTGTAAAGAAATTTAAGCAGAAATTTCCTCGTAATGAATCCTTTTTTTTATCCAGGACAGTGAAAGTTAATACAGGTTGTATAAGTACATATTACTATACGAATACGTGCGAAACTAACAGGGTCATACTATACTAGCCCTTAAAAACATGAGGGGTATATAACGAAGAAAATGTCCAGGAAGGCCAAACATATAGTGTTTTCCTTATTTTATATTTTATTATTCTTCGATAATATATTTTTTTTAGTTTAAAATAAAGTAAAGCGTTTTAGTTTTATTTTTTTATAAATATAAAAGGAAGGTATCATTAAGCATAGAAGCTAAACCTAATTTTTTAACCACTTTGTATATTAAACTTAATTTTTGTGCAAAATTTGAACTTATTTCAGGAAGTAGTTTTTAAATGCTTGTTTTTTATTATTTTACAAAGTTATTTTGTTTCCGATATTAAATTCATTTCTAAGGCACAGACATTTAAGGTCAATTAAGAAAATACGTGTTTTACACGGATTTTTTAAAAATATATCAAACCGCAAGATTTTAATATCTAATATCTACAATAAAATTTCAAGTTCATCTGAAATGGCCTATGTTATGTATATTTTTTCAGTTACTTCATTTCATTACATCGAAGAGGTTATTCCCGATCTTTTATTTCTCGCAACGGTTATGTATTACCTAAATTAATTTAAAGAATTTGAAATATGTACAAAAGTGTGCTTTCTTAGGGTACAACCAAAAATGTATCGTTTAGGCAACAAATCCGATTTTTTGAACAACCGATTTATCCTAAGTTTTTTTTAGGATACATCCATATTCTTTACCTTTAGTTGAAAATCTAAATTTTCTGATGCTTCGTGCACTTGCACGTGCCCCCCAAAGGATTTTCTGCAATCAATTCCTGTCACTTCGCCATTCCGTATTCCACGGTGGCGTTACACAAATTTAACGATAGAAACTGGTGTGGTTTAAATGCATCTCAGGATAAATGTCGCGCCCGAGTAGGTGTGTATACTTTAAATTGCACTAGATATGCAAACTACAGCTAGCACTCTTCTTAGCATTTATTCGTTCGATGGCTTGAAGAGCGTAATGGACTTTACGTAAATGTATAAATTAATACTGATTTACTTAGACATTGAATAGACATTGAATTAGTTCTATTTGGTATATTTAAGATTTAGATAGCATTTATTTCCTGTATAAGTGTACAAGTTGGAAAATAAGTCATCTGTTGAAAGTAGGATAAAACAATATTTTTAAAAAGTAATAAGGAATTGGTTCTTTGGGTATTTTAAAGACAAAAAAATTACCTAGATATATATAATACCGATACTGCTTAATTTTAATAATAGGCTTCAAAATTTCAAGAATTTCGTATTTAGTTCTAACAAACTTAGCATGTTTCCTTAAAAGATCAAAAATCATATTATCCATATTAGGATTGGTTTGTTTTTCTTTTGGTGTCCCTAGGGCAACTGTAACTGATTTTAAAAAATATAACAAAATACAGCAAAGTGCTTTTATACTCAGGATCAGGTTGTTCCAATCATTCATAACTGAATTTAAAACTTAAAATAACTGATTTCGGTTAGGAAAATGATTCTGGTCCACAAGAACTCCTTATTCGTCCATGTTCCAGGCATGCTCAATGGGATTTAAATCAAATGACTAAGTGGGCGAGTCAAACAACAATTTTCTGCTCGTCCAGGAAATATCATGTTTTTCTTGCAATGTGTGGAGAATGAAGATAAAATCTGAACCGATGTGGTTTCTGTATGAAACAATAACAGGTTTTGTAGATGTGTTTTCGTATGTCATTTGGAAGCATTCAATATAATTTAAGAATTCGTTTGCTTGCTTTTTCTGATAAAAACTTAGCTAAAAATAATTTATGTCTTGCGTTATATGCGTGGAATATGGCTGTCATGTTGGTATTATGTTCATGTTGTAATATTAAAACTCGGTAGTAATAGGTTTGTTCTAAATCAAATAGACTATTCTTCTTATAAAGGAAGTCACTTGGTTTTAACCTATCTTATTAGGAGTATTACAAGGAAAATGTGTTATACCTTTTTCAGTGGCTTTAAAAGAATATTATACATTTTACCCCAGCATAATATACCATATTGTAACAGATCAATGCATAATACACTAATTTTAAATAGTCGCGGTCAAGGATACTTGTCAGTTGTTCAAATTTAGAAATAACTGATTTCAGTTTCTTGGTCGAAAATTTTACATCTTCGTTCCATTTCATGTACCTGTCAATTTAAGTTCCCAATCGGATGACTTAATATTATAAATTTAACCCACTAAGCCGACGTTTAAAGTATTACAAAATGGAATTTTTTTACTGCAGCTGGAAGCCGAAAACTAAATATTTTCAAAATTTATTATAAGAGGTATTCCATCATCGCGCACCCAGAGCAATTCATAGGATACTTTGTGAAATTTGTGTTTCAAATAATTAATGTTATAAAAATATTTCTTTAGAGGATTTATGTTTCCATTAATTTGATTATCCCATTATTAAAACTTCTAAAATTAAATACTATTCGCTCAACATCGTGTAGGTATCGATCCTGTACGATTCTTCTGGAAATTGGATTTGTGTGTAATTGGCTGATTTTTTATTGATTAGAGTTCATAAAATTTTGATCAAAAATGAATACTGGCATACCCTCATCAAACGCACCGTGCATGTTCTAAATGCAGTGTGTCAAAGTTTATTGTTCGGCTTAATGGGTTTTTTTATATTTAGACCTTATACACATTTAAAATTATTGTATTTAAATTATTAAATGAATTTTATAAATAATAAAGAATGTAAATAAATATTACAGATTACGGTTAACTGGGAATTGCTATACATTAAGTACTAAAGTTTTTTTAATAAAAATTAAAATATTGAAAGTATTCTTAACAAAAGGAACATTTATAGGATTTATCATTAAATCAATATATGGTTTATAGATAGATGCTCTTTATTGCATACATTGAGTTTATGAAATTGGTAGATTCACTTGTTGAGTACCAATTATGTAAACAAATTACACAAAGTTTTTTCTTTGGTTTTTTCATTCGTTTTTATCAGTTTACCAAAATTTAATGTGAAGTTAAACTGCAAAAATTACATTTAAATGTTAAATGATTTTTACCTTTATTTTGAGTTACTACAATGTAAAGTTATTTTTCGATTTGTTTTTTTTTTTTGCTCTTGTTCCTTTGGATTAAATTTTCCAAAGCTGCAGTTCTTTTGTTTAAAAATTTAAGAAAACAGTTTAGGAATTTCATCCTGATCTAACTTTGTGTTTTATGCCTTACACGTACCAAAGTCAAATTTTCTTTCATAAAAGTAAATGTAAATCAGTTCGATAAGATCTTGGCTATTATAATCTGAAGTTTGTATTAAATCGATGTTTTTCCTGAAGTGAGTTACAAACTTTCTCATTTTTTTGCTGTGTAATTTGTTATGGGAGCAACTTCAAAAAAAGAAGTGCGCTTTAAACAAGTCCATTTAATTTTCATATATGTTTTTTAATAGATTTATTATCACCACAAAATTATCATTAGTGGCAGGTTGAATTAATTTTAAAGATTCGTATCGTAAAAATGATTTTAACAGAATGTAACAGAATCAAGTAAGTAATAATTTATTTCTGCATAAAAATACTTTTTTTGTTTTTTTCTTTTTTTATGTATAGCATTACTAATTTTTGTGTACATTTTTTTAGGCAGCAGAAACACTTAATACAAATATGGTTAGCAGATCTTTTGTTTTATTTCTTAGGCAGACTAATTGTTTTTTAAGATAAATAAACGTTATGCAATGGACGCTTAAAACAAAAATTCAAAGGAGAAGCAAAATAGGTATGTTTTACCAGTTAAATATTTTTGTTATTCTGGAAAGTGCTATTTTGGATTCTGATCTTGGTTTTTTTTTTAATTTTCTATTTTAATTATTTTTCGAATATTTATCTATCTGTAATTTTGGTTGCTATAGTAGTTTGTTGCAAAGTAGTTTGGAAAACGTTTGAACAAGTATTATTATATAATTAATCTGAAAATGGTTTCAACAAAAAGTTATTGAAAATGCATATGATCAAATCTGAGTTACTCTCCTAAAATTTTAATTGTTATAAGTACATATCGTTTTTCTCACTTCTCAGAAAATAATGTTCAAAGAACAATTATTACAACGAATCTATGTATGCCCCCTATCACAGAAAATATAGCTAAACGCAGTAGCTATATTTTCTGTACCCCTACCATCCAAGTCAGAGGTCGCCAGCTACCTATCATCAATATTACTAGATACTCGTAGACTAGTTTCCCATATCACCATACATATATATATATATATATATATATATATATATATATATATATATATATATATATATATATATATATATATATATATATATATATATATATATATATATATATATATATATATATATATATATATAGCCGTAGTCTGTGTCATACCTTTCCCCCCCCCCCCTAATGAGCCACAATGTTACACAACAATTAGACTTTTTTGGGAGTCCACATTGGTACGATTTTTAGACTATTTTAGGTCTATTCAGTTGCAAATGAGACGTCCAATGGACGTCAAAATATGACGTCGTTTATATGTGACATTACGGCGTCTTTTTGATGTAATGTTGCACGTATATTTGACGTCATTTGAATCTATATGATGACGTCTTTTGACCGTCGTACAGACATCATGTGCTACCTGGGTAATAGTTTTTCTTGTTGGAAATACTAAAGTGTTTTTTTTTGGAAATTAAAATATTGATTTAATCGCAAAAAAGTACATCCCATTTTATTATTAGTTCAAGTCCTCTTTTATCAACTTATGGGGAGGAAATAGGAAATGCAGTATGCACTTTTTTCTTACGCTAATACAATCTTCAAATCAAAAATTACTAATTTAATAGCACAGTTATAATAAATTCTTTTAACAAACATAGAAAAAGACTCCAAGTCTCGGTCTCGGTAAATTATAATTATTAACATGACACGTGTTTTGCCCTTTCGAGCATCATCAGACCTACAAATAACAGAGAGAACTTTAGTAAATAATCACACTCAAAAAATGAGGTTAAGTCTCACATGAATAAACAAAATAAGATATTTAAGTATTTTAAAAAATTCATGTCTCTAGCTGGGATCGAAACCGGATCGCCTGAGCTGGTGGCCAAAGGAAGTACCTACGGACCACTGGACTATTTAGAGAAAATAACCAAAAATCTCACTATATAAATTAGTGAATGAAATGAAGGTTGCCTACAATTGTTATTACATTAAATTGTGAAATATTAGGATTGGTTAGAAATTAAAAACATCTTTAAGGCAAGTGAGAATAGGACTTTTAATAGCTTTGGTTATTTCCATTTTTTCTAGAAGGTCAAGCTTTTTCCCTTTCGGACATTCATGTAAAACATCAAGGTCAAAAATGGAAAAGTCGTGACCTGACCCTAACAAATGATTGACAAAAGCTGAAACAATTTCAGTTTCAAGGCTCAAATGTTCTCTCACCCTTGTGGAAATTTTTCTACCTGTTTGTCCCACATAGGTGGTGGAACATTCGCCACAATTTAGTGCATAAACCCAGATCTGGACAATTTGTTTGTAGGTCTGATAATGCTCGAAAGGGCGAAACACGTCTTATGTTAATAATTGTAATTTACTGAGACCGAGACTTTGAGTATTTCTCTGTGTGTTATTAAAACTAGACCTCTTTGAGAAATATGGACAATTTCTTCGATTTTTATAAATTCTTTTGATTGCCAGTTTCAATTCCGTAGACATTTCTAAATATTTTTTATCAGTCAAAATTTGGCATTTAGAAAAAGCTAACGCTTTGATTTCTTAAAGTATGTCTATATAGTTTCTAAATATAAAATAATGTAATAATTATGTCTTTTTCTATTAGTATACAAAACTTCGAAAGTGATGAAAGTCATAAATTTGTCATCTACGTTTTAGAGTCAAATTCTAGCAATTTTAAGTGAGAATTTCATTAAGCCATTTCCATGATTGATTCAGTGATGTAAGCAAATATTTAATTAGATTTTACCCGTAACATAGGGTTGTCAATTTCGCAGAAGCCCTCTTAAAACAAATGAAACTTGGCATAATGAACATGGAACTAAAGCTTTATTTACAAATCTTTTTAGGCCATACGTGTTCATTTTTGCGCTGCTAATCAATCACACACACCACGTGCGAAATGGAGAGGTAATTTAATATATCGCTAGACAGACTATTTATTCCACGTCACTGCTGGACCAGATTTGAATTAATTCTTTGTTCCACTTATAAAGGAAAACGAAATTTCGTATTTTTCGCGCTAATGGTCAAACGGAATTATTTTCAGTCAGTAGTTCATACATTTTAGTCAGTTTTATTAATTATGCGTCTAGTTTTTTCCATTCCCCTCTACCCTATGTTTTATGCGTACACTATCGTCACGGATATTCCACAGCATCAGCAACTAAGAGAACGCTGTACTGGATTTTCTTTTGTCCATTATTAAATTAAATATTAAATAAGTCGATAAACAGTAATAATAAAAAATCGCGTTTTGAGTTATTAAGAAGAAAACAGTTGAATATTTGACTTTTATTTTCACATACATTTTTTAAAACCGTTTATTTTTCATATATATCAGTACACATAGAGGCCTCATCAAGTTATTAGAAAAAAGCTCAAAGGACATATACTGTCCTTCGACTGTTGTTTGATTGATGTGGATCATGCGCATGCGGCATTGCAGAACATGTTTCAGACAGGGATCATAGTATCCTTGTTGTGACGTTGGTGTACCGTGAAACAAAAATACTTTAACCTTGTTTCCCCCAACGAAAGCCAGGAATCAACAGTCTAATTTAATGCAGGTCGTGGTTTTAGCCAGCGGAGTAGTTGTTTCTGTGATTTCATTCTGTGGATTTGCCCTACGTGAGGCTCGCTAGCCTATGGCGGCCTGATAACCTCTAAAAAGAGCGAAATCGTGATATTCATTTGACTGATATGGATCATTGCGCCTGCCGCATTGCAGGTCATGATCTACACATGGATCATAGTAACCTGTTGTAACGTTAGTGTATCGTGAAACAAATATATATTGAAATTATTTACTTTTGAATATTTTGTAGTTGGTAACAATGCAATTCAAAAGTCATATGCGCGTCATTTTTTTTTGTTAATTTAAAATTTTCAAGGAATGTGAATAAGTTAATATAAAATGAGTGATTTTTAGAGTAAATTTAATCAAAGTGGAACTTGTACTCCCCAGACCTACGGGAATTTGCAAATAGTCGTTTAGATAATTTGTTGCCCAAAAAATATAAAACTCTATGAAAAAAAATTAAAAAAATTCATAAAATAGTGCAGAGTAAAGCAACAATGTTATCAGAAAATTTCCTAATTGGCTATTTTGATACTGAAAGCAAGGTTAAGAAGCCAGAATATAGATATATTTCTCCTTCAGAGAATATAGATATTTCGCAAGCTTTCTTTAGGCTACGAGCCAAAGAAGTCTCAGATTTTGAAATTTGAAGATATTACCAGGTTTATGCTTACATACACAGTTATTTGTACTTCAAGGTAAATAATGTAGACAAACAAAAAATGTATTATTAATATTCATTTATTGTTATTTGTTGAGAACATATACAATTCATCTTATACACATTTCCAATAGGCAATCGACCGGGTCGTATAACATTTTATGGGGCATGTAGAAGGGAAGTGTTGGCTAATATGACAATGAGAGTCCTAGAGTTTGAAGATAATTCTGTTTTTGTAATGACACCAAAAACTAAAAATAGGAGTCAAAATTATTTGTTGTCACGGAGCCTCACTCAATTAACATAAATAAAATTGAAGCAATGCCCAAATTATTGCTGGTATAATGAAAAACCAAATCCGCAAACCTACACAGGTTATTGCTTCCGGTGATCCAGTATATCACATCTAGCAAATAAAGGTAGTAACCCAATCACTATTAGCGGCACAAAGCATTGAAATCTTCTACTGTACTGCAGGCAATATTCATACATCATTAAAAAGAGAAATAAAATTAGCAGATACGTTATGTAATGGCTACTCATCCTCAGCACCTCAAGTGATACCGAGTACTTCCACTTCAGCACTGGATAATTAATGTTACATATATAATAGTTTCGAGTTACAAGCAACACAAAAATCTTTAAATATAGGTGCATTTAGCACTTAAATTCAAATATAAGTGCAACAGCACATACAAAATATTTTGGGAAATATACCAGAAATAAAAGTGAGTATCCACGAGCGAAACAACGTTACAATGAAGGTTTACAACAACTGCATAGTGCAACAAAAGTAAAATATAACATTAAAATTAAAAAAATAGGTAGGTTTATAATGTTTAAATATTTCTTATAGTCATAGCACAACATTTAAGGTTAGAAATACTTTTTGGCATTTTTGCAACGTAGGTATGTTCCGATTTTCGCAGAGTCACTACCTAAAACTTGAAAATTAATTTAAGATTTCTTTAAACTATTTACATTGTCATTGTGCGTTAACGTCTAGATAGCCATATTTCCGGGTTTGGCTTAAAATGACCGTCTACCGTGTGAGAATGGAGGATTGCTGGTGACGAGAAAAGTGTCCGAGGTGGCATTGCCAATTTTGTAGAAAAAAAAAGTATTGTCGCAAAAAGAGCTAATACGACACTACTTTGCGTATCGTATGATTGCAAAATAAAAAAAAATACTTTTAAACACGGCAGTATTTGAAATGTGGAGGTAATTCAAAAGAAAGTTGAAAAAACCAAGCCTGCTTTTAGCTTATTTTATTTACTGTTAATCAAAACAATTACTCAGTTTTTAACACTAGAGTTTTTTCAAGACTAGTGTTGAAAAGCAAATCTCGTACAAGGTTGGATATCTAGGACTGGTTTTTAAAGCTCACGCGGCACGTTTTGATGGGCTTCTTACCTTGTTTTCAAGCTTTTAGTAAGAAACAAAAGGAATTGGGAAAATAGTGGCGGATCCTTTATCGTTTTGCTAGTGATATTAGCTATTTCCAATATATAACAGTCAGCAGTGGGATTTCAACTTTTTATACAAAATTACGACTTCGTTTGTTGTCGTTGGCCTCTCAATTGTCATTATAAAGATTGGCAACATTATTAGTATTAGGTTCATAATTTCATTTTAAAGCATTTTCGACTCAAACAAGGATATAAGGACAAGGAATTACTGGCCTAAATTCTAATTCACTGAATACTAGTTTAAAATTTTGGATATTCATCCTCCAGAGTATTCTAAATTGTAGGTATTTAATTTGTGTTTTGAAAACTGTAGGGTGAAAATAACACTGTTATTTACGATTTTGAAACAAAAATCTTCAGAAAAATTTGTTTTTTCCCCTCCACATGTGATTTTTGTTTACCGTTCTTTCAGGAAATTTTACGCTTGTGTGCCTTTTATATAACTAAAATATGCAGTTTTCTCTAATTTACAATGCCAATAAAAGTGATTTTTTTTTAGTTACTCAAAACATAAATAACTAATTTCTTTGCTAACGTCTTTTATCACCCATATTTTAAAAATAGTAACAATTTCAAATGCTTCAATATAAACCAAAACCCGGACACTAATGGTATATTTCAATTACTGTCAGCAATTTTTGAAAGAATCATAGATATTTTATTTAGAATATTTGGATCGGTACCAACCGAAGCGCGGTAGCCCCCACGAACTAAGTAGATCGAAAAAATTGGTTTATCTAAGATAACTTGTGTTTAAAAATATAAAAATTGAATTAATATCAATCGTCCAAAAAAAAAATCCCAAAAATTGTAAAATTTTTGGGAACATAATTGCTACATGACCCAATTTTTTAAGATATAAGCTTTATTATTATTGATGCTTATTTAATATGTACCGAATTGTTAGGTGCAAAAAAATCTTTAAATAGATCCTACTATTTCTTGTTTTCAGTATAGATGGTATCGATCGGAAGATTTCTGCATAGCTCAACGGTCAGAGTTGCCAGTCCACAATGCACAACCTCCGAACCTGCGGATTAAATTGAGATCAGTTTAATGCTAGTACCTTCAATTATTATCCGTTTATTTAAAGCATAATTTTTGTATTGTATTTCTAAACAACTAAACCTAAATAACGCTACTGTTAAAAACGAGCCAAATATTGTTGCATGCGTTCTAAAATTACGATTGAACGGCGACATAAGCGATTTTATGAAACTGCCTATTCGAAGTATATTCGGTCTTTGATAGGACAAAAGTTTTGTATTCATGAATTTCAAAAATCGTGTCTCCTAGTGCCAGTGTAGATTATACAGAGAGGTATATTTTGGTAAAGGTATTTTTATATAAATTTATATATAAAATTTTATATAACAAAAGCAGTGTTCCATTGTTCCGTGGTTATCAAATGTTGCATATCTATTTAAAAAAAATAGTTAAAGTTAATTGGATAATTACCTATACTACGTTTTATTATAAATAAATATTGATAGCTAACGAATATAAATTATAAATTCTGATATTCTAGATATGAGATGCTATGAAAACTATTTCTTTTCAAGCTCTAATTTGCAAAAGTTTATAGATTTGTGAATTTGCACCATAGCGTGCGCATGGGCAGATTCAAAATTATCATTCAGAAAGTTCTAAAGTGCTTCATGGTGATGTGGGTCCGATTTGTATTTCAGATCCTAAGTGACTGCTTAAACCGCTTAATGGATAGAACGGCAACGGATCTTTAAAGAATTCTAAGGGAACTGCATAAGTATACTGACAAAAACAAAAAATCAAGTAAAAAATCATAGTAGAAGACAAAGACATGCAATAACACAGCAAAAAAGCCGATGTTTATATGCTAGGCTCGAATGGGAGGCTTTTGGCAAAATGGGCAGACCCAGAAAAATGAAAAAATTACCAAAAATTTAAAAATCAATAATTCAATTCGTAGATACAAAGTGAATAAAATAAGGTGCTTTATTTTAACAACTATAAGATATAATAAATAGCTCTCTCTTTTTTATTTATATTTTCTTCGTTCCAGTTTTCAAGCCTAATACATTAATTTTGCTAGTTATTTACAGCATTTCCAGTACTTGAATTGAAACCTTTAATTGAATAACTAAAATATAATGCATTGTTTTTACATGAAAATGATAACATGAGTTTAGTTCCCGAATTTATATGAAAATTAGACGCAAAAGATTTATAAACCTGTAAAATTATTTACATAATAATAAACTAGGAATCTTTAGAGGGTCCTAGCGCCACCTTAAAGCTAAACCATCATGAGAATTATTAGTACGTAAGAGAAAGACCAAACTGGTGGGTATAGCATGACAACAAAAATATTTTGAAATGATATTATAATCAGAAATAGCTGAAAAAACGTTACAAAACCTGGTACTTATTATCTCCAAAGGATTTGAAAATGGCATATCACATAATAATTTTAAATTAAGTCCTAGTCACTGTTCCACTCTGACAAAATCCTGTTAGATAGTCACTATTTATCCTCATGTGGTGATTTAAATGTTCAAATATATATAATGGAAAAAAAAATTTTCTATTTTATATATTATCTAAATCCATAATGTTTAAGCTTCAGCAGCAACACTCTATGATCCACGTAATTAAAGGCTTACCGATTCAAACAGTCTCTCTTTGATTCAGACAGAGGTACACAATTACCAGAAAGCCAAAAATGGCATCATGAGTTCCCTTAGGGTTCTGAAATCTTTGCTGCTTTAGAGTAACTACGTTAAAAGATTCCAAATAGTTCCATACTCTCCTTTTAACAACTTTTTTAAAGCCTTTGGAAAGGGAAGAGAGTAAGGAAATAGCATACAATATTTTCCGGACTTGTTAGGTAAATTACTATTTTCGGCAACCGTCCGAAAAGTACCTACTTCCCGGATGGTTATTATTTCAGAAAGTAGCGCTTTTCCGGCATAATCCGGGAAGTACGTATTTCACCGACTAGGTCGGAAAAGCGCTACTTTCTCAAAGAAAAAGCGTCTGAGAAGAGGGTACTTTCCACACGTTTGAGAAAATAGTGTACAAAACACTACCCGAGACTGTTTTTTCGGAACCGCAGATTTGTCTACTCGTTCAGAAAAGACATTATTTGTCGGACTTGTTACGTAAATTAATATTTTCGCCAACCCTCCGGAAAGTATCCAATTACCGAACACTTTTTATTTGAAAAGTTAGTGCTTTTTCGACCTAATCTTATGTTAGCCACGTATCTTCCATTAAAGCTTTACGGCGTCGCCTTCTTTTTTTTTTTGTTAAAGTAGCAGTACCACAATATTAATTAATTAATATTATAATTTTGCGAAAATTTCTGTCCAAACTAAACACATTATGATTTTCTTGAGCTTTGCCTTAAAATAACACCACTATAACTGCTTTAGCTCTAGCTGTGTTAAGAGTTGCTGCATGAGGAGCTGCAGCAGACTTAGAAATACACAAATTATGAGGCAGTTTTCGCATGAGTTCTCATGATCTCAGGCCAGCCAGAATTACGCGCGACTCACGAAAAGGTTGAATTATTAGAATTTTTAATTGGTTTGTGTTAGATTATGAAATGACATCATGGCCGATTTGGTAGCCTTTTTTATTGTGATTAAAAAAACGATTTTTCGTGGATGTGTTGGGAAAGGGAAATTTAAAATGAAAGAAAAGCAACGAAAACTCAATCTGCTCATGGAAAAAACGAAAAAACGGCAAATTTGAGTGACATTTCCAAACATTTTGGTACGCTAATTAAAAGTTATTGAAATAATTTTCTTTTAAATTGTGAGTATAAATTGCAAATAAACAACACAATCCGCTTGACAGATCGAAAACCAATTCTATGTATCTTCAATTAATTTTCATAACATAGTAAGTATAAAAAAAGTTGTTTTTGCTTAATTATACCTTAAAATGAAATTTGTCAAGATCCATCACACATATATACTTAAACAATACCCTGCTTTTGTTTTATTTGTTGTTAATTTATTTTTATTTTAGTACTTTTATTCTTTTTAAATTTTTGTAAATTTATTTACAAAATCTGTAAAAACATCAATTATCACATTTATTATTTACCTTCATAAAAAGAAAATCTTTATTCTAGAGAAAGGAATTTTACCGTCTTTTTAAATATTCACTTAAGCTGCAATTTTGTTTTGACATACAGGATTGACACACTTGATTGTGCAGAATTTCAACTTAATTAGGCTATTAGCATTTTGATGCTGATATTTTAAATATTTAATATAATAATATAATTTACTAAAAGGTTTCCATGTCATCCCTATATGACCTTTAATATATTTTTGTGCTATGCCGTCAACAGACAGACATACCGAGAGACAAACAGACAGACCGAAGAAATTGAGAAAACATGTTTTTCGGCATTTAGGGACTCTGAAGCATGAAAAAAATCTCGAGGATGAGTTTTTTCACGATTACAATAGTTTCCTCATACGAGGAAAGTAAAAATAAATAGGATTCTAGATTCTAGCGAACATAAAACAATAAAAACAAATCATACACCATATGTATATTATAAATGTCATCATTAAGTTTACCAGCTAAATTAAATAATTGTTCATTAGCTACAGGTGAGGGTGTTGATGAAAATGTCTTTGCAACCTGTTTTCAGCGCACATAAGGACTAGATTACCAGTAATGAAATATATCTGCATTTCTCAAAGCAAAGATTGTTTTAAACTATATTAAGTATTCATCTAAATATAATAATATTAATTTTTATTTGGGAGCGTGTTCCTCATTTGCCAAACATTGAAATAATTTTTGCTATTTTTTTTGCGAAGATATTTACAACAGTTTCCAGAGGAAATTGGAGTTGTGTGAGACCGAAATACAAATGTTGTATGAAAGAAAAATATTTTAACATTAACATAACATAATTTAATATTTTCAAGTTTTCAATAATTTCCTAAAATGTGTAACTCTAGCCATCTTCTTTGTATTCTTTGTTTACTGTTATCTGAATAAATTTTGCCATGTGACTGTCAAGATGCATTATGTACCGATACATCTTCATCTAAAATAAGTAGCAAATTCCATTAACAATTAGATATATTAAACAGTGTTGGCGTAAAACTTGGTACGAAGCAGAAGTATTTGTAAGATAAACTGTCTCAAAGTTTGCCAAACTTTCGATTAGGTGAGGTTCGACAGCACAAACCTTTCTGAAAGTTTAAAGGCACCGAGTCGACCCAGTTATCTGATTTATTTTGCCGTTGTGTCACATCTGCAGAAGGAAAATCTTTAAGTTCTGGCGGTGTTAAGAAAAGAGCTTTTGCAGGCAGAAATGCTATGCATTTTATCTTAATTAAATTTCATTTTATTGAACTAAGTTAAAATTATCTACTATATATATATATATATATATATATATATATATATATATATATATATATATATATATATATATATATATATATATATATATATATATATATATATATATATATATATATATATATATATATATATATATATATATATATATATATATATATATATATATATATATATATATATATATATATATATATATATATATATATATATATATATATATATTAATTTAATATATATATATATATATATATATATATATATATATATATATATATATATATATATATATATATATATATATATATATATATATATATATATATATATATATATATATATATATATATATATATATATATATATATATATATATATGTGTGTGTTTTTTTTTCAAAAAGCAGCGCTTTTCCGGCCTAGTCCGGGAAATACACATCCCGGACTATACCGGAAAAGCGCTACTTTCTCAAAGAATAAGCATCGGGGAAGTAGATACTTTTCGGACAGTTGAAAATATTAATTTACCAAACAAGTCCAGAGAATCTGTATCTGAACGACGAGGCATGTCTACGAGTGCGAATATGTTTTTTGGCATCTAAAAGCGCTAACACTTGAAGATATGTAAAGGGGGATCTTTTGACGATTACATACTCATTTATCTCCATATCAAAGTTAATTTTGGCAGAAAATTTAAAATCAATGCAATAAGTGATATTTATTAAGCCGCTATTTGTTTCCTCATCCTTGATTCATACTAAAATTTAAACAGTTCATTCTACGTACCACTTGATTTTTGAGCGAAATTCCAGGTAAATTGGTTAAGTTTTTTAGTAATAGACTAGGCCGTCATTCTGTTTCGCCGTCTTGGACTCGTACCAAAAAAAAAAAAGGTAAATTGGATAAGTAGATTCTTCGTAATATTTTTTTTAATATTACACTAGGCCGCCATTTTGTCCACCATATTTGATTTTGCCAAAATACAACCATTTCTTATGACCCTTGATTTCGGACAAAATTTTAAGTCAATCGGATACATATCTTTTAAGTTATGCTGCGTGCAGACAGACCAGAGAAAGGCCAATGGAATGTGAAAACATGTTTTTTTTGGTGTCTAGGGTCCCCGTGACGATCTGTAAAAACCTGGGTGGGTGATTTTTTCACGATAAGAAAATGAAGCGAAAACGGTAGAAAATATATACAAAATAAATATAAAGAAAAATAAATATTAAAAAATCGGTAAATTTAAGATATTCCATCACACACAAATAACACAATTTACATATACCTATATTTTTTACCAATAACTTTATAGATATTGCATAAATTGTAATAAGACGAGAGATTTATTATAAGGTGAGTTCTGGGTATTTAAATATCAAAATAGGTAAAGCCTTTGTAACAGAACTTTCCTTGTAATGAAATTTTTCATTTTATCAAGAAAAGTGACACATATTAATATTTAATGATTATAAAATAACTATAATATATGTATATATAAACTGTGTTATATGTTTTTAAATGTGTTGAGATTATTTGTTGCGTTTAGATTGACAAACAAAAATCTTTTTTGACTTTTTCGCAACTGAATAAAAATATTTAACTTTAAATTAATTGAAGTAAATATTTAATATATTTACATACCTCAACATGTAGATTAATCTGCCTACGGAATGTTTCGATACATAATATAAACAATATTATTTAAGCAAGCATAAGAAATTATATCAGTTACCTTAAATTTTTATAGACACAGAGTTGTGCAAATACATTCATCCTATCGTGACTCCTCAGTGCGCCGATCGTAAGAGAGAAACATTAAATTAAATAAAAGAAAAAAATTGATTTTAAAATTTGTCAATTTGTTTGACATGTAACCTAGATATGAAAAACATGATAGTTTGCAGCAATCTATAATGTTATTTTTAAATGGGTTCAGATTATTTGTTGCGTTTAGATTGACAAACAAAAATCTTTTTTGGCTTTTTCGCAACTGAATAAAAATATTTAACTTTAAATTAATTGAAGCAAGTCTGTCTACGGAATGTTTCGATACATATATATATATATATATATATATATATATATATATATATATATATATATATATATATATATATATATATATATATATATATGTATATATATATATATATATATATATATATATATATATATATATATATATATATATATATATATATATATATATATATATATATGTATATTAAAATAAATGAAGTTACGAGTTTTTAGCCAACTTCAAAAGGGGGAGGTTATCAATTCGATACTGTTTTTTTATGTATATACATCGATTACTCAGTGATGGTTTGACCAATTTGGATGAATATTCAGGATGACATCGGAGTGGTCCCATATCAAGCATATTGAAGTAATCTAAATAATGGCGGATTGGCGCCATTTTTAAAGGTTTACATGAAGTTATATTGAACAATCTATGCGTTCACGATTCTATCAGGAAGAAAAATATGTATGTTACCACTCTGTATTGTATAAGGCATGTTATTATGCAATTCTGTTACATAATATGCAGTGGATCCAGTTGTGGCTATTAGTTAAACTTGACTTTAACAACGAAACTCTTATAAATGCAATTGAACATGCCAAGAACTTAAAATAAAAGAAGTTACCAGTTCTTATTAATATCGGCTTTAATCACAAATATTTTTATTTTTAGTTTTTAAATATTGTAATTGTGAAAAAATCACTCTCCGAGATTTTTTCAGATCTTTACGATTCAGAGTCTGGCAAAACATGTTTTCTTAATTTCGTCTGTCTCTATGTCTGTCTATCGGTCTGCCTGTTCGCGGCATAGACAAATATCTAATTACATGATTGGCTTCAAATTTTGATAAAAAGCAAGGGTCATATAGGGATGACATTTTGGTAAAAATCCAATGTGGAGAAAGAAGTAGACAACCTAGAGCAATGTTAAAAAAAATTATTACTAAAAAATTACTTACCCAATTTATCTTAAATTTGGCCTCCGGCCTAATAAAATTATTGAAAATTCAGCCTGAAAAACTACTTAGTGAATTGATTTCAAATTGTATATCAAAACTAATGTTGGTCTAGAAATGTTTTGCATATCTTCACGTTTGCCAAAAATATATTTTGTCTGCAGTTCGCGACATAACTTAAAAATTACAAACCATTGATTTTAAATTTTAGCCAAAAATTAAGGGTCATATAGGGATGACCTGGTAACATTTTAGTAAAAATCCAATATGGCGAAACAAAATGGCTAGCAAAGGAAAATGTTAAATAAATTATTACTAAAAAAAGTACTTATCCAATTTATCTCAAATTTTGCACAAAAAATCAAGTACTATGTAGGAAACAACTGCTGAAATTTTGGTACGAATCCAAGATGGCGGAACAAAATGGCTACTTAATTAAATTATTAAAAACTCAGCTTTAAAAACTTTACTAATGGATTGTTTTCAAATTGTGTGTTATAACTTGTTATTGTATTGAAATTAACTAGAAAAATTGCGATATTAAGTCAAGATGGCGGGACAAAATGGCGGCCAGACAAATGTTAATCGTAAAAAACATAAAAAAGTTTGTTCAAATTTTCAGTTTTCTTGTTTTATATAAAGGTACAAAAAAATTATAGAAGTTGTGAAAAATATACGTAAATCCTTCTTATATTCCTAAAAGTGCCGTACCCGTATTCGGGCATTGGCAATGGATAGATAGTGTATTGAAACCTATCTTATATCAACATGTATCGTAGTGGTTTCCTTCTCAAGTTGTCACGTATACAGTATGAATTGAATAAGTAGTCTTGTTACAGTTCGCAGTCGATTCTAAGCCTATGAACAGAGTGGTTATTTCGTTCTCCCAATGAATAATAAGGGCCCCTCGGAAATTACCACACCAGGCATGCCGAGAAGTTCAAAAGTGACGGTCACGCCAAGCCACGAAGCTACGCCTTCCTATAGGAAAGACTAGAAGTCAAGCTCTCCTAACACTGCACCACCAAGCCGGGATGTACATAAATAATAATGAAAACAGTTTCGAACAGAAAAGCGTAACATTTTCAGTTAAGACATGTCAAATGATTTTGGCAAGATTGAATAAAAAGTGAATTTCCTTAAATACGATATCTTTATAAAATAACACCAAAAGTTTAATTTCTCGGCCGCTTGACCCAAATTACCTACACCTTACTCAGTCTATTGAATGGTGACAGCTCGGTGTATTAAAAAGAGGAAACTTTATGACTCCCTTCATTACATTATTTAAAACAATAGGCATGTCAAGCGATTTTCCTTTGAATCCTTGAAAAATCTATATTATAATTGACATTCTGTTTACCCCTACGAGAACAATAAGGTCTTTATTTAAACGGTTAAGTAATGCTCAAATTTGTGTTTAATAATCAGCAAACAATTAAGTGACTTAAGTGCAAAATGTTTTCAAAGAGTGAAAACAAAATCTGTTTTTTATACGACAATTATTATTTTAATACATGTTAGTGTGTGAAAACACAATACCAACATTAAAAGTTAAAACTTTTTCGCATTTTTTAAATTCTTGTGTGTAATTTTACCGAAACATATATTTACTTCCCTTGTAAGAGGAAAGTTTAGGTTTTCACGGTTGACGAATGCATTTTTTAAACACATTTTCCTCTGGAATTAATAGGGATATCAAAAGTTGATAAAATTAAACTTTTTTGTAATTGTGCAAATTATAATTATCAAAAAATCTATCTATTGGAATAATGTTTTTTATTGATTTATATTGTAATATATTGTTTTAAATAATAACATTTTTTAGGTTTAACTTCTTGGCTTAAATGATATCTTAATATTATACACGTATAAATATCGGTACTAAAATGTTACGTACAGGTATCTAAAATGTTTTATTATAACAAAACCTATTTAACTTGAAAAAAATCACGATTCTACCAAAAAAGACTCCTTACATCTTATACAATACAGCAATCACTTTGGTCAGGTTGGTGCAAATAGAAAAATGTCTTGAAGATAGACGTTTTTTCGAAGTGTGCATTTTTTTTGTTTCCATGGCGTCGCGTCCCGATTATACTGGTGACTGTATCGATTTTATTTCAGCCAAACTTATATTTTGGATATCGGGAATGTATGCATAAAAGTTTCACCAGAATTTAAAAATGCACAAATATATAGAGAATTTTCATTTAAAATACCTACACGTATTTATTTGGTTCATACCTTTTATGAGTAATAATCATATACTGTGTTTTGTAAAAGATGAGCATTATCTTAAATGTAAATAGACCAAACAAAATACCAACTGGTCATAAAATTTTCTCTTATACTGCTTATATATTATATTTGTTTGATTTTAAATCTATGATGTGAGAAACAATTTTTTCGAAATAATCATTGTAGCGTTTGTAGTAACCGAATTATATTTGGACAGTTAATTAACTAATTTGAGTTGCTCCTCCTTACGAGGGAAATGAAATTAGCATTCCTGAAAAGAGGACTGCATTTATCTCTAAATAGATTAATAAGCAAGATAATTATTAAAAATGTTTTTAAATGGAACATTTTTTGATTTGTTGCTCAAAAAAAACTGAGAGCTGAAATTAATTCAAAATGTAAAAAATAAAAAAAAAAATATATTTTTTATATCTCACAAAATTATGGTAATAAAATTTTGAATTGAAAAACAGTTTTTTTTGGCTCTTTCACCTTTCTTCAGCTTATTACTTACCTTACCATTTTAAAAAAAAATTGAATCCTAGGGGTGCAAAACAAACTAAGTGTGGTGCATAATGGTGTATATCAAGTTATATGATATTCGACTAGAGAAGCTGAAAAAAAATTAGTGAGGGGGCTAACTTAAGTTTTTGGGACGAGATTATCTTTGAAACCGTAGGGATACAAAACAAATTAATGGTAGTGCATAATGGTGCATATCAAGTTACATAATATTCCACTAAAAAAGTTAAAAAAAAAATTAGTGGGGGGCTAACTTAAGTTTTTGTAAGGGTGTTTTCTCTTGAACCCTAGAGGTGCAACACAAACTAAGGATGATGCATATAAAGTTACATAATATTCCACTAAAAAAATTTAGTGCGGGGGCTAACTTAAGTATTTTTGTTGTATGACATGGTGCAAAATGTTTTATCAGTGGTGCCCAATGGTGCATAAGGAGTCCGTTTATATTGCGTGATTAAAACTTAAAAAGAATTAGTGGAGGGGGGACAACTTGATTGACCCCAATAACACCATAAGTTAAATTTTTCGACCGCTTGACCTAAATTACCTACACCTTACTCAGTAAATTAAATGGTGACAGTTTCCGTGTTTAAAGAAGAAAGAACTTTGTTAGTGGTTACGATATTTATTATTTGGAATAACAGGCATGTCAAGCGATTTTCCTTGAATAAGTTATTTGGTGAATCAGAAAAGGTACGTACACAATAAAAATCTGTATTATAAAATTGACGTTCTGTTTACTCTTGAGAGACCAAGTATAAATAAAGACCGCTTTGGTCTTTATTTAAACGGTTAAGTTATGCTCATTTGAGTGTTTGATAATCTGCAAACAACTAAGTGTAAAACTTTTTGAAATATTGATCCCCAAATTCTATTTTTTTATATGATAATTATTTTAATACTTATTAGTGTTTAAAAAACACAAAACTATTATTAAGAGTTAAAACTTTTTCGCGTTTATACAAATCTAGTACGTAATTTTACTGAAACATATGTTTACTTCCCTTGTAAGAGTAAAGTTTAGGTTTTCGCATTTGACGAAATGTGTTTTTTAAACACATTTTCCTATGAAATTAACAGGAATATCAAAATTTTATAATAATAAACTTTTGTAATGGAGCAAGTTTTAATTAATATGAGCCAAAACAAAATCGACGCTGTCATGATTATAGGCGCCGCGACACCAAGAAGAAATAAAATAATTGTAGAAATTAACTAGGTCTATTTATACTACTTTTTTGTTATTTGCAACAAATTGATTGCTATATTGGTTTCTAAGATATCGTGTCTTTTAGTAGAATAATGTTTTTTTACTTCCCTCGTAAAAGGGAAGCATTGTAATCGTGAAAAAATCACTCTCTGAGATTTTTTCAGATCTTCACGTTTCAGGGTCCCTAGGTGACGAAAAACATGTTATCTCAATTCCGTCGGTCTGTTTGTCTGTCTGTTTTTTTCGCGGCGTAACTAAAAAACCACTTAACCGATTGACTTGAAAATTTTCGTCAACAATTAAGGGTGGTATGGGGATGGCCTGGTGATAATTTGGTAAAAATCTAACATGGCGAAACAAAATAGCGGCTTAGTGAAATGTTAAAAAAATTATTATTACAAAACTACTCATGCAATGTATCTCAAGTTTTGCAAAAACATCAAGTATTGTATTGGAATCAACTGGTAACATTTTGGTACGAATCCAAGACGGCAGAACAAAATGGCGGCTTGATAAAATATTTAAAATTTCAGCGTGAAAAAACTGCTTAATGGTTTGATTTCAAATTGTGTGCCATAGGTAAGTGTGGTATAGAGATCAATTAGTAAAATAGTGGTACTAATTCAATATGGTAAAACAAAATGGCGGCCAAATAAAATGATTGTAATCGTGAAAAAAATCACCCTCAGGTTTTACTTATCTTCACGTTTTAGCGTTCCTAGATGCCAAAAAATATGTTTCATCAATTCCTTCGACCCGTCTGGCGGTCTGTGTCAGTTCGCGGCATAGCTTAAAATCTAACCCGATTGACTTCAAATTTTGATAAAAAATTAAGATTCATATGGGGATGATCTGGTAATATTTTGGTAAAAATCGAGTATGCCAAAAACAAAATGGTGATGAAATAGTATGAAAAAGCTGCTTGTCGTATTTATTTCAAATTTTGCATAAACATCAAGTATTATGTTGGACTCAGTGCCATAACTAATTATGGTATAAGGCTCAACTAGTAAAACTGCGTTACTAATTCAAGATGGCGGAACAAAATTGCGGCCCAATAAAATTCTTGTAATCGTGAAAAAATCACCCTCTCAGATTTCACATATCTTCACATTTTAGCGTCCCTAGATGCCAAAAAAACATGTTTTATCAATTCCGTCGGTCCGTCTGTCTGTCAGTCAATCGGGTAAGTAGTATTTAAGCTATATCGCGCTTAAATACTATTTACCCGTTTGACTTCAAATTTTTACCAAAAATTAAGAGTCATATGCGGGGATGACCTGGTAATATTTTGGTTAAAATACAATATGGCTGAAGAATGTTAAACAAAATTGTTAGAGTGGTATGTATGGTGTAAAAACAAGTCTTTTTTTAAATTATCGATGTTTCGGGACTTAATTTGAGCATCCTCAGGACACATATAGATCCTCTATCTTGCATGAAACCCATATTATCAGTTTTTACCTATTCCGTGGGTCCGCAGATATTTCCTGGATGTTAAGTTTCTAAATGGTTTTCATTAACAAACCTCTTATTGTTATGTTACAGTGGTATATTATTTGAGGTTAGGGTCCAGTAAAAAAAGTCTATTTTTAAATAGTCGACGTTTCGCAACTTTATTGTTGCATCCTCAGTTTTACACAGTAAGTAGTTATCCAGGTTGAATTTTTAAATTTTTTAAGCCGTCATTTTGTTCCGCCATCCTTTTTTTTCAAAATTTCAGATGAATTGAATGAGTAGTTTTTTAATAATAACTTTTTTAACATTTCACTACGCCGCCATTTTGTTTCATCATATTGGATTTTTACCAACATCATACCAGGCCATCCTCGTGTGACCCTTAATTTTTGACTAACATTTGAAGTTAATCGTGTAAGTACTCTTTAAGCTATGCCGCGAACCGACAGACAGACAGAAAGACCGACAGACGGACCGACGAAGGTGATAAAACAATACTTTTTGGCATTTAGCGACGTTGAAACATAAAGATGTGTAAAGTGAGAAGGTGACTTTTTTCACGCTTAAAAACATTTTATTTGGTTGCCATTTTGTTCGGCCATCTTGAATTAGTACCACGATTTTACTATTTGATCCGTGTACCACAGTTAGTTATGGCTCACAATTTGAAATGAAATCATTAAGTAGTTTTCTCAGACTAAATTTTTATATATGTTATTAAGCCGCCATTTTGTCGCGCCATCTTGGATTCGTACTAAAATGTAACCAGTTGATTCCAATTTAATACTTGATGTTTTTGCGAAATTTCAGATTAATTTGATGAGTAGGTATGTAATAATATATATATATATATATATATATATATATATATATATATATATATATATATATATATATATATATATATATATATATATATATATATATATATATATATATATATATATATATATATATATATATATATATATATATATATATATATATATATATATATATATATATATATATATATATATATATATTGACGCCCCTGAAAAGTTAACCATGAGCCGCTACTGGAAAAATGTATGCATACTATTTTTAGCATGCCCAATATTTAAAGTATAAGTTTTTTAGATTTGTACACATAAAAATCTGTCTTTTGGGCTTTTTAAATCATGAATACAACGAGGAAACAATCGTGGAAAAATTAATTGCTTTTTCGATTCTAACTTTCAAAAATCTGTTCTTTGCAGGGTGTAGGATTAACGAGTTTGTAAAAATTTGGTTAAAAAGTTTTCTTTAATGGTTAAATTAATTTACGGCTAAAGTAAAATTGACAAAGTATAATCGCGACGCGACGCCTTGAAAACAAAAAAGTTGAACGGACTTTAAAACTCATACATTTCGAAAGTACGTCTATCTTCAAGAAGTTTTTCTGTTATTAGCACCAACCTGACCAAACTGATTGCTGTATTGGTTTCTGATATGTAAGTAGTCTTTTGGTAGAATACCGATTTTTTTTTAAGTTATATAACTTTGTTTTTATGTAATAAAACATTTCAGATACCTTTTTGTGAATTATATTAACATTTGATTTAAGGCAAGAGATCAACCAAAAAAATTTTTTATTATTTAAAAAAATATGTGCTCCTATAAATCAATAAAAATCTGTAAATTTCTTTACCCGGAACTTCCGTCTTTATGATTTTGCTCCATTTGTTAGGAATAGGGAAGTGTGACCCAATTTAGTTCAGTACATAGTCACAGTATATATGTGTTACATATACTGTTTTGTCATTTGTATTTGTTGGATTCCTACCAATATTTTACCATGTTCTTTCTAGCTATGCTACACTTGACTTTTGCGCATAATAAAATACGTCATGTTGAATTCGTACCAGTTTACCACATTTTCACATATAATTTTTCTGCAAAATCAATTGAACAAGATTTTTTTTACGTTGATTTTTTAAAAATTGTATTGGGCCGCAATTTTGTTTCGCAATCTTAAATTGAAACCTATATTATCAGTCTTTACCTACTCCGTTGGTCCGCAGATACCTCCCAGATATTAAGTTTCTAATTGGTTTTCGTTAACGATCCTCTTGTTGTTATGTTAAAATGGTTTATTATTTACGGTTAGGTTCCAGTAAAAAAACTTTTTTAAAATGTTGACGTTTCGCAACTTTATTGTTGCATTCTCAGATCACATAGATTTTATATCCTACATGAAACCCATATTATCAGTCTTGACCTGCTGTTGCTCTGCAGATATTTCCTAACCCCAAATAATACACCACTCTAACAACAAGAAGATCGGTAACGAAAACCATTTAGAAACTTATAATCTGGGAAATATCTGCGAACTAACCGAGTTTTGGTCTTTATTTAAACGGTTAAGTAGGTAAAAACTGATAATATGGGTTTCATGCAGGATATAAAATCTCTATATGAGTCCTGAGAATGCAACAATAAAGTTGCGAAACGTCGACAATTTAGAAAAAGACTTTGATTTTTTTTACTGGATCCTAACCCTAAATAATACACCTCTCTAAAATAACAACAAGCGGATCGTTAACGAAAACCATAGAAACATAATATCTGGGAAATATCTGCGGACCAACAGAGTAGGTAAAGACTAATAATATGGCGTTCATAAAGGATATAGAAACTATATATGCGTCCTGAAGATGCAACAATAAAGTTGCGAAACGTCGACTATTTAAAAATAACGAAAACTATTTAGAAACCCAACATCCAGGAAATATCTGCGGACCTACGGAATAGGTAAAAACTGATAATATGGGTTTCATGCAGGATAGAGGATCTATATGTGTCCTGAGGATGCTCAAATTAAGTTCCGAAACGTCGATGATTTAAAAAAAGACTTGTTTTTACACCATACATACCACTCTAACAATTTTTTTTAACCTTCTTCAGCCATATTGTATTTTTACCAAAATATTATTAGGTCATCCCCGCATATGACCCTTAGTTTTTGGTAAAAATTTGAAGTCAATCGGGTAAGTAGTATTTAAGCCCGATATAGCTTAAATACTACTAATATAATTCACAAAAAGGTATCTGAAATGTTTTATTAATTAAAATGGCGGCTTAGTGAAATATTAGAAAAATTATTATTACAAACCTACTCATCCAATTTATCTCAAATTTCGCAAAAACATCAAGTATTAAATTGGAATCAACTGATTACATTTTAGTACGAATCCAAGATGGCGCGACAAAATGGCGGCTTAATAAAATATATAAAAATTCAGCCTGAGAAAACTACTTAATGGTTTCATTTTAAATTCTGAGCCATAACTAAGTGTGGTACACGGATCAAATAGTAAAATGGTGGTACTAATTCAAGATGGCCGAACAAAATGGCGGCTAAATAAAATGTTTTTAAGCGTGAAAAAAGTCACCTTCTCACTTTACACATCTTTACGTTTTAACGTCGCTAAATGTCAAAAAATATTGTTTTATGTCTGTCGGTTCGCTGCATAGCTTAAAGAGTACTTACCCGATTAACTTCAAAGGTTAGTCAAAAATTAAGTGTCATTCGAGGATGGCCTGGTATGATGTTGGTAAAAATCCAATATGGTGCAACAAAATGACGGCGTAGTGAAATGTTAAAAAAGTTATTATTAAAAAACTACTCATCCAATTTATCTGAAATTTTGCAGAAAACATCAAGTATTATGTTTGAATAAACTGGTAATATTTTGGTACGATTCCAGGATGGCGGAAAAAATGGCGCCTTAATAAAAAATTTAAAAATTCAACCAGGATAACTACTTACTGTATAAAACTGTGGTACTAATTCAAGATGGCGGAACAAAATGGCGGCCAAATAAAATGTTTGTAATCGTGAAAAAAATCACTCACTCTTTCAGGCTTATATATATATATATATATATATATATATATATATATATATATATATATATATACAGGTTTTAGCGTCCCAAGATGCCAAAAAATATGTTTCATTAATTCCGTCGGCCCCCCTGTCGGTCTGTCTGTCTGTCTGTCAGTTCGCGTCATTGAACTTACCCAGCTGACTTCAAATTTTGACAGAAAATTAAGAGTCATATGGGGATGATCTGGTAATATTTTGGTAAACATCGAGTGTGGCAAAAACAAAATGGCGGCCTAGTGAAATGTTAAGAAAAAATATTATGAAAAAGCTACTTGTCGAATTTATTTCAAATTTTGTATAAACATCAATTATTATGTTGGAATCAACTAGTAAAATTTTGGTACCAAGATGGCGGCACAAAATAAAAAACTAGAAACTACTTAATGATTGCAAATTGTGTGCCGTAACTAATTATGGTATAGTGCTTTCATTTCAAGATGGCGCAACAAAATTGCGGCCGAATAAAAATTTTGTAATTGTGAAAAATTCACCCTCTAGATTTTAGATATATTACCCGATTGACTTCAAATTTTGACCAACAATTAAGGGTCATATGAGGATGAGCTGGTAATATTTTGGTAAAAATCCAATATGGCTGACCAATGTCAAAAATGTTTTGTTAGAGTTATTATTTGGTAGTTATTATTTGGAGCTAAGATCCTTTTTTTTTAATTATCGACGTTTCGGAACTTAATTTGTGTATCCTCAAAACACATATATAGATCCTATATCCTACAGGAAACCCATATTATCAGTCTTTATGTACTGCGTAGGTCCGCAGATATTTCCTAGATATTAAGTTTTTAAATGGTTTTCGTTAACAAACCTCTTGTTGTTATGTTACAGTGGTGTATTTTTTGGGGTTAGGGTCAAGTAAAAAAAAACCAATGTCTATTTTTAAGTAGTCGACGTTTCGGAACTTTATTGTTGCATCCTCAGGACACATATAGTTACTATATTCTGGATGAACCCCACATTATCAATCATTACTCCGTTCGTCCGCAGATATTTCCCAGATATGTTCTGCATGAAACCCATATTATCAGTTTTTACCAACTACGTTGATCCGCAGATATTAAGTTTCCAAATGGTTTTCGCAAAAAAATCTCTTGTTTTTATGTTAGAGTGGTGTATTATTTGGGGTTAGGATCCAGTAATAAAAAAAAATCTTTTTTTAAATTGTCGACGTGTCGCAACTTTATTGTTGCATTCTCAGGACACATAGGTTTTACTTCCTGCGTTAAACCCATATTATCAGTCACCACCTTAAAATGAAAACCATATTATCAGTCTTTACCTACTCCGCTGGTCCGCAGATACTTCTCAAATATTAAGTTTATAAATGGTTTTCGCTAATACTCTTCTTGTTGTTAGAGTAGTGTATTATTTGGGGTTAGGAAATCTCTGCAGACCAACGGAGTTGGTAAAGACTGATAATATGGGTTTCAAGTAGGATATTAAATCCGTGTCCTGAGGATGCAACTATAAAGTTGCGAAACGTAGACATTTTAAAAAAAGGTTTTTGTTTTTTTACTGGATTCTAACTCCAAATAATACACCACTTTAATATAACAACGAGAGGATCGATAACGAAAACCAGTTAGAAATTTAATATCTGGGAAGTATCTATGGAGTAGGTAAAGACTGATAATATGGATTTCAATTTAAGGTGGCGAAACAAAATGGCGGCCAAATAAAACCTTTAAAAAATCAATGTAAAAAAATCTTGTTCAATTGATTTTGCAGAAAAATTAGATGAGAAAATGGCATAAACTGGTACGAATTCAATATGGCATAGCAAAATGGCGGTATGTGTCAACGTAAGAACTACTTATTAAATTTATTTTATTATGCCCAAAAGTCTAGTGTGGCATAGTTAGAACGAAAATGGTAAAATATTGGTAGGAATTCAATCTGATGGAACAAACAAAAATGAAAAGACAGTATGTGTAACATGTATATATTGTGACTATGTACTGAACTAAATTGGGTCACACTTCACTATTCCTAACAAATGAAAAAAAATCATAACGAGGGAAGTTCCGGATAAAAAAATTTGCCGATTTTTTTGTTTTTGTTTTTACTTGTCTGCCAAATTTTAAGTTCCGGCAAAGGTCGACATCTGGCCTTAAATTCGAGACATTTCTCAAAGTTCAGCTCGCTGGCGGCTTTTGAAGCCTTAAGATTCTAAACCACTGTGGCTACCATAATTTAAAACATTATTTTTTCAATTAATTTAAACCACAAAATCAACAAACAAGTCTTGAAAATAAAATAAATTCTATAAAAATACGCAATCGTAACCACAACCTATCACACGATTCACATTAAATGCATCAACTGACAAAAATGTTTGAATTTCCTCGGCGCGGCTATTGACCCAAAATTTGCCAACGTAAGCCGTATATTATCTATGCGAATTCAATCGGGAACACTCGGGAAAAACTAGCCTCCGTTTATAACCACGAGGACATCACGGGCCGCCAGCCTGGTGGTCCATCGGAACGAAACCTTCGGAGACCGACGTGCGAGGCATCGATATTGCGATTGCCGCGGAATCAGCATGAACTTTCAACGAGTTTACACGCTTAGAATAATAGAAGGAAATTCCAAGTTTAAAGAAATTTAAAAAAAATTATTTATTATTTTCTGTTTGGAAATATTTATTGGGGGTCATTGAACATATGACCTAATATAGAAGCCGCCACTGCATTTTTCAACAGAATTTAGAAATGCACAAATATATAGAGAATTTACATTTAAAATACACGCAGGAATATCTTAGATGTAAAAAGACCAAACATAATTAATACCATTTGGTCATAAAATTTCCACCTGGACTGCTTACCAACTGAGATATTTGGTTTTCAATCTATGATGTGAGAAACAATGTTTTCGAAATAATTATGTTAGCGTTTGTAGTAACCTAATTATAGTTGGATGCTTAATGAACTAACTTGAGTTACTGCCCCTTACGAGGAAAGTAGTGATGCGGCGAGACGAGACAAAATTTCTACTCTCGTTTCGTCTCGTCTCGTCTCGACTTTTAATATAAGAAATCCCCCATCGTGTACATATAAATACATACGCTTTTTTATCTCGTCTCAAGAAAACCCAAAGAACAATAATTAAGATATTGGTGCTTGGATTTGTTTGAGTTTTGGCTTGTTCCTTAATTTAGAATTGGTGAAATTCAGAAGTCATAAAATACTACACATGTTAATAACTTTTCTTAACCCCTTTTTGATAACCATTTTGTATACTTACTTAATAGTCTAAAGTTGTCTTGATAAATCCTAAAACGATTTGTTTATAATTGTCTTCTCTTGAAGCAGAAAGTAGAAGCTCCTTAAAAATGAAATTAGCAAAGCTCGTTTGCTTAAATGAGATTTTGTTTTTAAAAATTTAAGTACGTACCTATTTAAAATATTAAAAATACTTCTGTAATTTTTTAAAAAATCCGAATGCATAATGTACATGAAACATTTTATCTACGATCGTGTTATTTTACAAAAAAAAAATCTAGTTTGTGAATTTTTATGCAGAATGAAACCATTGCCAAATACTAAAAATTTCGTTGGTATAAATAACACATATTTCTTAGAAAACGTATCTGCTTGCATACCAGTTTGAGAATCTTTACATACCACTTTGAAAATGGGATGTAGACAAAAATAGATTTGGGGGGAGGCAATTTGGGGCACGAATTATTCTAGGAGGGAGCACATCGATTTTAATAATAAAAAATATTTAATGATATCAAAAGAATATATTTATTTACAAGAATTCAAAAAATAATCAAAATAACAATAGTATTACTTATTTACATATTTTACGAAAAACAATTCTTTTGCCAAATCATGTTTGAGACGGTGGATTTAAATGTCTACCCAGCCAAAAATATAGTTGGGCTGAAAATTAGAAAAAGTAGAAATACTCTATAAAGCGTAACATATCAAAAGCCCACTAACCTCATTTGACCCTGTTCTATCAAAAAAAAAACTGCTAAATTACTTAAAAGTTTTGGGGGCTCTTAACATTCAAAAATTTTGGTAAGAGGTACCGTTTCAAAGATATTGGCTAATAAAATTTTCTTTAATTTCTTTCAAAAACAAGAACGTAAGCAGAAAATTCCAGTCTTTAGAATATATTTTTTTAAGGGTGAAGGGAGTAGCTATAGATAATCAGAGGGGCAATTTTTTCTTCCAAAATTCTGCATTTGGTCAGATGGCATGTTTGACCTGACGTAATTTCCCAATTGCACTATATATCGCAACCTTGCGTGTATAGATTTACATATTTAAGAGTACACGTAGTATGTTAAATAATTTCGTGCATTTGTGTTATTTTTGGGCCACTTCAAAACCAAATCAAAAATTTCATTTTATGAAAAAAAAACTTTAATGTCGTCTTATCTTTGTTATTTGTTGTTTAATTTCCTTGTAATTAGATAGATAATAGATACTAGAATAATCATTCAAAAAAAATTTATCTTATTCAAATATCTTAATTTTTTCAGAACTTATGGTGAAATTAGTTTCCGATGATTTAAAAAATTCCGAATTGTCTGCCTTTTGTGCTATTCTCTATAATTTGCCCCTCTTCCCCCCATGATAAGATAATCTGGACTCGCCCCTAAAAATCCGGCTAAATCTTAGACTTCTACTCCCCCCGCCACATAATTTTAATTAGTTTTGCTATTGTAAATGTTAAATACTGAAAGCAAAGAAGGAATGTCTCTAGACACTTTCGCGAAACTTGCAGAAGATTCTTTAAGAACGTAAATTGACATGAGACCCGCGAGACAGATTAGTGAAAACTTTATGCGAGAAGTAAGTGAGACGAGAGTTGAATTGAATCTTGACTCTCGATGACTGATAAACCAGATTTCTCATCTCTTGAAACATTAGAGATATATATTTGTTTACTTCCCTCATAAAAGGTAAGTATTGTATTCGTGAAAAATCGCCCTCCGAGATTTTTTAGGTCTTTACGTTTCAGGGTCCCTAGATGAGGAAAAACATGTTTTCTCGATTCCGTCGGTCTGTCTGTCGGTCTGTTTCTTCGCGACATAGCTAAGAAACTACTTCCCATAAATTTTGGTCAAAAATTAAGGGTTATATGGGGATGACTTGGTAGCATTTTGGTAAAAATCCAATATGGCAAAACAAAATGGCGGCCTAGCGGAATGTTAAAAAAATGATTACTAAGAAATCAACTTGTAAAATTTTGTTACGAATTAAAGACGGCGGAGCAAAATGGCGGCTTAGTAAAATATTTAGAAATTCAGCCTAAAAAAACGACTTAATGAACTGATTTCAAATTAGAATAGGAAACGGCTGTGTACACGTAGAGGTAAAATGTGAATGTAGACCATTTTATATTTCGTGCAATTTTTTTATTTAATTAAAAACGTAGCAGAGCGCTTTCGGCTTTCGCCATTATCACTGCCACTTAGTCAGGTGAGCACAGGAAATCCAAAAAAGGAACATGATGAGACAAGGGTGTGTTTTTTCACCCCTTTTGGCGATTTAAACCATGAGATCTTGAAACTTTAACTCATGGTGATAGATGTGACGTTAACAAATTTTAAATGTTCACTGTTTTGTCTCATCATGTTCCTTCTTAGGATTTACTATGCTCACCTGACTAAGTGGTATTGATGATGGCGAAAGCCGAAAGCGTTCTGCTACGTTTTTAATTAAATAAAAAAATCGCACGAAATACAAAATTGTCTACAATCCCATTTGATTTCAAATTGTGTGCCATAATTAATTGTAGTATAGAGATGAACTAGTAAAAGTGGTACTAATTCAAGATGGCGGAACAAAATGGCGGCCTAATAAACTTTTTGTAATCTGGAAAAATCACCCTTTCAGGTTTTACATATTTTCGCATCCCTAGATGCAAAAAATATGTTTTATCAAGTCCGTCGGTCCGTCTGTCGGTTTGTCTATCTGACTGTCAGTTCGCGGCGGCATAGCTTAAAAACTACTCATCAGATTGACTTCAAATTTTAGTCAAAATTTTGGCTCGTATGGGGATGACCTGGCATTTTGGTTGAAATCCAATATGCCGGAACAAGATGGTGAAGAAATTATTACCAAAAAAACTGATAATCCAATTTATCTCAAATTTAGTAAAAAAAATCAAGTAATATGTAAGAATCAACTGGTGATATTTTGGTATGAATCCAAGATGACGGAACAAAATGGCGGTTTAATAAAATATTTAAATATTCAGTCTGAAAAAACTACTTAATGAACTGATTTCAACCTGTGTGCCATAACTAATTGTAGTATAGAGATAACCTAGTAAAACTGTGGTACTAATTCAAAATGGCAGAACAAATACAATTTTTGCATTCTCAAAAGATCACCCTAGAAGGTTTAACATATCTTCGCGTTTTAGCGTCTCTAGATGCCAAAGAATATATTTTATCAAGTCCGCCGGTCCACCTCTCGGTTTGTCTCTCTGTCTGTCAATTCGCGGCATAGCTTAAAAACTACTCGTCAGATTGACTTCAAATTTTGGACAAAAATGAAGGCTCATATGAAGATGACCTGGTTTTATTTTGGTAAAAATCCAATATGCCGGAGCAAGATGGTGGCCTAGTGAAACGTTAAAAAATTATTACTAAAAAAACTAATTATCCAATTTACCTCAAATTTTGCAAAAAAAATCAGATGTTACATAAGAATGAACTGGTGATATTTTGGTATGAATGTAAGATAGCAAAACAAAATAGTGGCCTAATAAAATATTTGAAAAATCAGTCTAGAAAAAACTACTTATTAGATGAATTTCAAATTTTATGCAAGCATTAAGTTTGATATAGAGATAAGCTGGTGAAGTTGTGTTACGAATTCAAGATATCGGAACAAAACAGCGGCCAAATAACATGTTTAAAAAATCTTCTTATTCAATTGACTGTAAATTTTGGAGAAAAATTATATATGATATAAGTATAAACTTGTGCCAATTCCACATGACGTAACAAAATCGCGATGTGTGTCAAAAACTACTTATCGAATTAATTTTAAATTATACCCAAAATCAAATGTGGCATAGGTAGAAACTGGTAAAAGATTGATAGGGGTCCAATATATTAGAGCAAAGTGGCATCCAATAAAAATGTTTGAAAAGACAATATATAAGTGATCCTAAATAACTATGTACTGAACTAAATTGGTTCACACATCACTATTCCTAATAAAAAGAAATATTCATAATGAGGGAAGTTCCCGGTAAAGGAAATTTAATGATTTTTTAATTTGGTTCTTTTGGTATCTAATAAGATTAAAATAAATTAAAAAATATGTTGTATATACCAGTACTGACCTGTCACTTAAAGTAATAAGAAGTAAATATAAATTACAATTATATCTATTTCGCCAAGTAAGAGGTTCCATCATTCATTTTGTGAAACTCTAAGTAACTCCACTTAATTTAAAAACGTATAGTTCAGCTCAAACGGTACACAAAATTTCCAATTATGTTTAGAGCTTAAAACCCAAATACTAATACATCTCTTCAATTTAAAAGGTATCTATCCTTCAAATTTTGCTGTAACAGCAAAACTTAATGTCATCATAAAGCTTGAGCAATTAATTTTGCGGGGACTTTTATGAATAGCTCTTGTTTGCGTCGTATATCAACGTTAGACACGCGGGGAATCCCGTCGTATAAATTTTCTAATATTTTCCGAGGTGGGTATACACGAGTCGCATAAAATTTAAGACGGTGACATGATACTCTAGAATAATTTTTAAAATATATGTTTAGGGTATTTGGAGTTTGTAAACAAAAAATGAGGCTTTAATAAACAATAGATATTTAAAATGAATGATTATTTTCGTATAATTTGGCTTCGTATACTTCCTTACATTTACAGATTATGTCACTTTAGGTTGTGACTCCGGTCACAGAGATATTTCTTCTGCATTTTTGATTAAAAAAAAATTGGTGTCATTGATGTTACTTTAAGCAAACATGCATAAGTAACACCGAAGTCATAACCAATTTTTATTAAATATTAGAGCTAAATTGCTTTCTTGCAGGATTGGCAAACAAAAAATTTCCCTAATAATATTTTGAAAAATTTCCTGTCGTCAGGAGAACAGCACCAAAACCATTAAAAGTTTTTGTTCCTTAACTCTATATCAGAAGAGGTAAGACCAGATTTTAAACAGCCATTTTTTAACATACTAACGAATTATTAGTAGTTAAAAAATAATAAGCCTTAAAGATGAAAATAAAAAATCTAATACTAATAATTAATACCAATAATGTAACTTAAACATTTCTTATACTAATTCTGAAACAAACTTCGTAACTTACAATTTAGCAAATGCCCATATTTATGAAATTTACACTTCAATATAGTCACCTTCCCTCTGTACGAATTTCATTATTTTCTTGGACAAATATTAAAGATCTTTACTCAAAACATCTTCAGAAATTACTCGACAGGACTAGGTAAGTATTGGTTCAATGTAGTCAACATTTTGAAGAAGTCGATGATAATATAGTTTTTGTTTTAAATATTCCTATAGCGGCCAATGAGTTTTCCGTCATGTTGTGAGCACAGAGAATCTCTAATATTTATTAAGCTATTAACAAAGTCCGATATTTAATTGTCTAAAATACCACATTAAACATTTATCTTAAAACGAAGCTGATACCGATAATAAATATCAAATCTTGGGTTTTGGCACTTCATCATTTAGGATTTATGTTTTAACTGCTCTATTTGAGGTGGAACTTGCTTCATTGAAAAACATTATTTTTCTACATATGGATCATCTGCATGCAAATTTAGATACTACCCGGAACAATTAAATTGCATATGACAGTTTTCAGGTTTATGCGAATTTAAGTTTATAGGGACGGCAGTGATTTGCTCTTAGAATCACTGAAACAGAACAGTAGATTTAAAGTCAGAGCTCGCTTTTACTGCAAATGTCTTTTCCAAACTTCTCACCAATGTTTTGAGATTTTTTACAACGGCTTTAATAATTTCAAAATAAAATTGTTCTTAATCCTAGGCTTGAATTTTTTTTTTTTTAATTTGGCGAATTCTGTCTAAACATCAAGTGTAAATTAAAAACCAAATATATAAATATTGTTTCTACAAGTTTAAGCATATATATATATATATATATATATATATATATATATATATATATATATATATATATATATATATATATATATATATATATATATATATATATATATATATATATATATATATATATATATATATATATATATATATATATATATATATATATATATATATATATATATATATATATATATATATATATATATATATATATATATATATATATATATATATATATATATATATATATATATATATATATATATATATATATATGTTTTTGTATTCTTTAACCCTCTTTCAGTAATATATTTTTTTTCCTAATTTTCTTGATTTAAAGTCATTATATTAAACAGCAAATTAAAAGGTATCTATTAAAAGGTATCTTTTAAAACATATATTTGATGCCTTGGTAACGTTTCGACCATAGTTTTGGTCTTTTTCGAACCTAAAATATTGTTTAGCAGAATTTCTATATATAAATAAAAGTATTTAAAATTTAAGACTTACCTTAGAACGTAAAATTATCAAATAAATAATACACTGGATTACACATATTCTGACGTATACTGGAACATTTATTTTACATTTTAAAATTATTAAGACGTTCACTGTATTAAAATCAGACAAATAGTGATGTTGGTGATTATAGTAAAGATATATATATATATATATATATATAACAAACAAGCCAATATTTGGAAAACAGACTAAAAAGACAAAAACACCAAGGCATTAACAAACCACGAAATATCCAAAAATTACAGATTCAACTATAAACAAGCTAAAATATTAAAAACCTAAATAAAATATATATATCTTTATTATAATCATTAACAGTCGTAGTATTTGTCTGATTTTAATACAGTGAACGTCTTAATAATTTTAAAATGTAAAATAGATTTTCCAGTATACGTCAGAATATGTATAATCTAGTGTATTATTCATTTGGTAATTTTACGTTCTAAGGTCTTTAATTTTAAATACTTTTATTTATATATAGAAATTGTGCTAAAAATATTTTAGGTTTGAAAAGGACTAAAACTATGGCCGAAACGATACCAAGGCATCAAATATATGTTTTAAAAGATACCTTCTAATTTGCTGTTTAATATAATGACCTTGAACCAAGAAAATTAGGAAAAAAATATATATATATATATATATATATATATATATATATATATATATATATATATATATATTGTCACAAATTTAATTAGAATTAAACCAATATCTTTACCTGTTGGAAATTTAAAAAATTATTACACCTTCTAAAAAGGAATTAATATGTTGAACCGTCTAAGTCGAAGTAAAAAAGAGATACTTATCTATTTATTTTGAACACTCTGCTTCTCAAAAACGAACTCCTTTTAATATTTTCATTAGAGACATTTTTTGCCAGAGTAGGAGACATGAATTACCTAAAATCCCTTATATGCCTAGATGCTAAAAAGCGTTTTTTATAATGCCCATGTTTGGTTCGCTCAACCTCCTAAACTATCAGTCTTGCTAATGCTGACTATCGAAATATTAGTAATAACATTAAAATTTCAGAAAGATTTGTAAAGTGCTATAAAACCATAAGATCTCTACCATCTCCTTTCCCCAATACTATACAATAAATATTTCACTTGGAATACCTGAATACGTAACCATATATCTATTAGGTCAGTCTTTGTCTGCAGTTTTACTAAGAAGTAGCTATATATGTCAAAATATAACACATAATCTTTGGCTAAAGCATGTTGTTTTAGGTGCCACATAATCTTGTTACTCCCCAATTCTCTTTGCAAATTTCAAAGTGAGGTTCTGAAAATTGTATAGTGTAATAAATGTATAATATGCCATTTTTTAAGAAGACGCCATCTCTAAAATTACACTGGTTTAACCAGAAGTATCATCAACTTTCTTTTTTCGTTTTTAATATAAACGTCACTTAATATTACGATTTTTGAATTCTAGATGTAATTCCCTTTTCAATGCCTTGAAAGCAAACATGATGTTTGCTTTAAGATGGCGCTCACAGCGTACTTTTCCTACAGTGACTTTATACGAGAATAGTGGCGACAATAGTGGTTAACATTTTGATTGACTGGAGCCAATATCCGCCATTAATGGGCAAAAATTTTATTGTTTACCATTGATCTTATGGGAATTTCGTCTAGTTTACTTCAGTTTATTTGCAAATTTATAATATATCGTTAATTGATGTTTGCTTTGATCGAAAGCTAGTTATTTAAACTCTGTATTTTAACAATATTTATGTGGCTTGGGATCAGCTACAAAAATGTGATGATTTAGTAAGGCCTGTTTTTTAACAAATACTGTAAGGTATGTTTTATTATTGATTTCATAAGCATAAAATAAGGTTTAAGCTTGATAAAAATATATATTTTAAACATTATAATAAATCCCAAAAACTTAAAAACTCAGTTATATATGTCTATAGGCTATTTCCTCCAACAGGGGACCAATACAACAAATTTAATATTGATTATATCCATTAGGATTCTTTGGTTTTTAAACATTATTTAAACTTAATTTTAATTTGTTTTTAGGCCTTTTATATATTTGTAAGTTAAAGTAAAAAACTTAAAACTCCATCTCTCACCATTGTGTTTAGTGTCTGACAATTTTTATTTTTGTTTTAGATTTATTGGTATGTAATTTATGGTAATTTTGGCTCTTTAGCTCATGCCTAGACGAATGAATATGTTTATGTTCAACTAGACCTCACAAACAAGGGTTCTTCTACCATACCTTACCTACTTAGAGAGTTTATTCGGATCATTTTATACCAAATTATTTTGAAATTGAACATGAACTATTAAGTAAGTAGTTAATTAAACTACATATACCTGTATACTTTAATACTTACAATTTCATGTGTACTTTTTGGTTCTGGCTCATGCAATTTACATAAAATTATGTAAACATATATCAATTATGTGATTTGTAAAATGAAAATTGTTATTCATTGTTAAATAAATTGGAAAAGTTACAAGCAATATCAAAGTAAGTTTTCTTCAATTTTTACCTGGGTATATTTAAAATCTGGAAAATTTTGCTGTTATGAACTCGCTACTAAATTATGAATCTTCGTGGTAAAGTTGCATAACAGAACATACTGATTAATTGATGTTGCAATAAACTGTTAGTTTAATTTTTAATTGAATATGATATACCGTGGGCTAACAAGCAAAAAGTACTAGGACAACTGTATTCACATTTGACTTAGTGCTCTTTGCTTGTAAGCCAATATATGAAAATCTGTCTTGCAATACCTAATTTTTTTTATTAAGTTCATATAATATTTGACGGATAAATGTGAGTTATTGCATGCACAATAAACAAGGCATTTTTGTGTTGCTCGAATTTCATTTCTTTTCCAGGCATTGCATTTTTCTTAAGGCATATTACAATTTGAATATATTTTTTAGTTTGATGGTTCATTTGATACTGCCAATTTAGAAACGGAATTATATGGATACTATGAGCAGAACACAGGAAAACTAGTTATAATAGCTTTTTAATTATATCAGAGAGGCCTCGCTTTTGGATTGTTTCTTCCTTATGCGAACCAATAATTTATAGCAATTATGAATTGGTGTCAATTTTACGATTATTAATAAAATGTAAATTGTTTTTAAATATTACCTTGTTAATTTTATTTCCTCAGTTCCCAAATAAATAACATTTCATAAATGTTTTTTTCACAGGTCCTCGTGTTTGTTTTTTAAGGTACGTGGATTACACTTTCTTGAAGGCTTTAACAATAAAATGCTATTTATCATACCTTTTATTTAGACATACATAACGCCACGTTTTTCTAAGAATGCTTTGTAATAATAAGGCTACTAATAGAAAATTTGTAATATATTTTTATTTAAATATACTTAATAGTTACCTAAATGGTTAAATTTTCGAACATAAGAATTAAAGTGAGTTGGTTTCAAAGAGCTGTCTGGAAAATATTTTTTTTATAAAAAAGATTTATCCTTATACTATCTAGTTAACCCCTAACTGGAATGGTCACATTTAAGCAGTATGGCAAGGGCAATTCTAAACTTTGTAATTTTTTTTCTAAATAATCACTTTGGGTAATATTACAATTATACAGGGTGAAAGGATATATGTGTGTGGAAAATTTTCAATCTTAAAAGTGTATTTGAAAAAAAAAACAAATTGGAGAAAGATATTTTTTTTACTCGAGAATATAAAAATAAACTTGAATTGTTGGCACAAAATCCACTAAAATAAAAACTCTTGAGTTCATAAATAAGTGCACTGCTACCAAATTAAACCGTTCTGCTTACGAAAAATAGCAGGCAGATGGGTTGTAGATTCTGCAGTTTAAATGTGATTTACAGTTAAATTTTCTACAGAGTAAAAATTGACCCTGCCAGATCAGTTAACATTTAAGAAAACACAATTATAACATTAATAATGTCCTCGGGTACCTATATTATGTGGCAAAACAATTAACAAAAAAAAGATCTAATGACTTACTAGCATTTAACAATTAATTTTTTTTTTTGCTTTTTACAAGCTATTTTTAATGTGAAAACTACATATCTACTTATTAACTTTTGTTTTATGTTATGACAATTCAAAATGTCGGCATCAATTTCTAACATCTTGCTAATAAAAAATGCCTTTAAATCTACATTTTGTGAAGAAACTACTTGATAGTATTTTCGAAATACACTTTCCATTTCTATTAAATCTCTGATGACTGGAACCATCTTTTCGAAGCAGGCTTTTTAATTGGCTTTGGCTGAGAAAAGAAAAAAATTGTGGGTACTGCATTTGCCTTTAGTTTTCTTGTACCATCTTCCCTTGTCTTCTCCCACATATCTGGGGCAAAAAGTACCTAAAAAAAATAATTTAAAAAAATACATTTTGCAAAAAGCTATGGTTTTGATAAAATTAATTAAACTAAATTGCCACATTTCATAGCTCACATAATCGTGATGTGTCCTTAGGAATCCATTTATCCTTTTTTATTCTAATAACCCATTCCTATCTACGGCTAGGATCCTTAGGAAACACCGTCATAAGGAAGCCTTTTTTGGCAGAATTCGAACATACTACTGCAGCACAGCCCGGCATAATTATCTGAAAAAAAATATGAAAAAATAGTAGGTAATATCAAAGTCTATAGACTTTGGTAATATTGTGAAACTTAACCATACGTTTGAAATCCTCGAAAGCTCTAATAATTTAAAAGGCTCAGAGTGTAACCGAAACGCATTGTAAGGACATTCCTGTTCGTGAAAAAATTAAAAATTTATTCCTTCCTAACTCAATTTTTATGTTCTTGACTCTATTGCTACTATAGTAGAATGGTTAAGTCCAAATATAAGCTTTTTTAATTTGAGCATTTGTATTTAATAACGTATGTTATTAAAAAACTGTTAATGAAGCCTTGTAGGATTGTTTAAGAAAGATAATAATAAAAAATGCCTTATTTGCAAAGAATAAACATCAATTTATCTACATAATTATCCTAATATTTCAAGGTACATAACCCGAGAAGAGATCGCTCTTCCTAAGTATTCCAAAGAATATTTATATAGTATTTGCAGTTTACATCACTATATTTTATCAATCAATTTAAGTCTATAGTATATTTTAGTTTCCTCTTTTTTGCCGAGGGAAATCTGGTAACCCTAATTTAATAATTTACTTCTAAATAAATATTTTCACAAGGAAGGCTTCCACAAACAGGGCTTATAAAAACAGTATGTTTTTAAAAACTTGCTTACCTAAATGTACAATAATTAATTGTATTCTAAAACTGAAGATATTCAGGCACAAACTATTTAAAAACGCAAAACAAATATGCAAAATCGCCGTTTACACACATATAAACAACAAATATTTAGCCCATTAATGGCGGATGGGCGGAGCTTAGGTTTTATTGTCGCCACTGTCCTGTATAAAGTCACTGTAACTTTTCCTCCCAATCAATGGGAGCCATAACTGACTTACCAAATGAATGATTTTGCTCAGTAGGCTGTGGATGAAAAGAACTGGTGTTCTGCGGCTAGCGCTTTTTAAATACCTACATTGAAAAAATAACCTGGTTTTATTTTTTAATATACTTGATAAAAATCAATTTAGTTTTTCTTAAGTTATGTAACTTTTTTTCAAGATCTAAATTCTCGGCACCTATCGCTTCCCAATGACGTACGTATGACAAGTTAATATTTAAATTAATTAGAATAAATTAAAAATAAATTGATATAAAGGAATTATAAATTATAAAGATAATTCATGAATATACCATTAGTTATTAACAAATAAACTATCAAACAATATTCAAATTATTAAATAATAACATTAAGGCAGAAAGTTTTCAAAATGTCATCCTTGCATTTCAAAACATTTATGTATAAAAGTAATCGTTTTTTGCATAACCCTTTTTAATATTACTGGATTAACTGACAGGAAAGCATTACGAAAGTTAAAAATGCCGTTGTTTATAAAATGCTATTCCTGCTATTCAAATCAATGTTGTCTAAAAACCTTCACTCAAGCGTCATTTTTATTCAAATGCCGATGAATTTGAAATTTTTAACGTTTTATGACCTACTTGATTTTTGCCTGCGATTATTGCCTAGAACTTAAATTTGGTAAAAAAATAAGGGAGTTCTCTTTAAAAAAATGGGAATATTTAAATTTTCCTAATTGTATTAAAATTTGAAATTAACTAATTTTTAAAATTTATAGGAAATAGAAAAGGCGGTCTACTGAGCAAAATATGCATTTGGTGCGTCAATTCTAGCTCCCACTTGGTGAACGAAATAGTGACAGTGAAAATTCAAGTATTTCTAATTTTTTTAAATGGGAACCCTATTTTTTGCAATATCTAATACCTAATCAATGGAACAATCGCATTTCGATGATAATGTATGTATGTATGATAAGAGTATATTTGATTTAATTAGAACAAATAATGAAGGAATTGGTATAGATTGTTTAAGGTTTTCATTTTATAATCAAGTAGGCCATAAAACGTAGGGTGCCTTGAAAAAACAAAAGTGCCTAAATTCCTAGTCTTTCTAGTAGACTAGCCATTTTTATTTGGATTTAATAATTTTGTTACGGTTGGTAGATTTAGGGCACAATTTAAATGCAGTTATGAATACCGTGTAGTCCCAAAATGAGAAAATAGATATGTTACTAATTTATGGGGAATGCAGAGAAAGTGCTCACGCTGCTGAACGCTTATACGTGGAATGATATCCCGAACGCATAGGTCGTCATCCCTCCAAACAATATTTTAAGATAGTTGAAATGAAATTTCGAAATCAAGACCAAGTTCAAGAATATCTCCGCGAAAAATGTATAATTGGCGGAGAATATATTAATGCAAGAAATAGAAAACGAAATTGAAGCTCTACTCGGGATAGATCTTTAGAATTTAGATCTCGAAAAAAAATAGGAGGCCTTCAATTTACAAAATTTAAGAAAAACTAGATTTATTTTTATCAAATATATTAAAAAATAAAATTAGCTTATGTTTTAAATAAATTTAAAAAAGTGCGAATGGCACTAGCCTCAAGCTTAAAATACCCCATTTGTTTGCATCCACGGCCTACTGAATAGAAATATTTGGTACGTCAATTATGACTCCCATTGGTTGAGAGAAAAAGTACGCATGGGCGTTATCTTGAATGTAAACATCATGTTGTCATATGTCAATGAAAAGAAAATTACATCTCGAATTTAAAAAACGTAATATTACGTGATGTTTATATTGAATGAGGGTTATGTTAAAATTATTTTTAAACCAACTTGAACCTTTGTACTAATTATTTTGTCGTAGAGGCACATGCAGAGGTACATTGAATATATTTCTTTGGTCGGCTACACTGCTGATAACAGTATCAGGGCCGGTATTATGTAGACGTTTTGTAGAGATGCAGTAAGTAGTAATTCTAGGCAGAGTATCTCAATTTAATTATCTACTTATTGTAAACATGAATTATTTTTCACATTTTTGGTATCCCTACTAAAAATAATATTTCATATTCGGATTTTAATTTATGAGAGGATGCTAAAATTTTTATATTATATTGCTGTCATATAGAAAAAAATCAGTGTCATATGGAAGGGATATTCTGAAAAGCAGAAAATAAGATACCATTTAAATTATTTATTATTTAAGCAAGGTAATAGATATAAGCCCACGACTAAGCTACTTTTTCACCCGATATTTAGTAAAGAAGTTACAGATATTTGTGTAGTAGTGAAAAAAATGTTTTATTTACCACCATTACATAAGAGGACAAAACGTATTTGGGTGAAAAGAATTGGTGCAGAATTCTGCTGAACGGAACGGATTATTAATGTAATTAAAGCATTGAAAAATAATATGTTAATTGCGTAAATTAAGTTCTTTTTTCAAAATTAAAAAGTTGTCGTAAATTAAGGATATATCTTAATAAATTAACTGCCAGTACAACTGGTTTTCACAAAATAAATTTGGCAATGTATATTAGCCTTTATTTCTAAACTATGTTATAGCATATAAGTGTTGGCATCTTAAAAACTTAAGATTAGTCAATATCATATAAATGTCCCTACATAAATTATATAAAATTAATTTCTAAGCATTATTTTCTGCAATTTGTTCTGGCTACCAATTCATTGGGACACCGAATCTGCTCAAAGTTAACTTTAGGATTGTCCCCTTGTAAGAACCTAAATCGGAACTTACATCCTTCTTGAAGTTGCCGTGGGAGCTGATTACACTCTCTTTCACTGGTTACTCCTCCATATCGTTTACCCCATCCATTCCATGGAGCGTTCCATTGTTTATGACATCCTTGATTGAAAGCACCTACACCTCCTAAAATTATTTCGTATAATTAGAAAATATAAAAGTCAACATTTCGGTAACCCGGTTTTCAGAAAAGATATCCCATATCATTTGGGTTTTTTTTTAATATTAATAAAAATTCAGTTTGCAGAAAGTTTTTGCTTAAAAAATAATTCAAAATGATAATACAAAAAGTTGATCACGTGATTTATCTTACTAACCTGTCAAATTTAATATTTTTTCAAAAAAAAATGCAAAATACTACTACTTAGAATTTTGAAAAATGATAAAAGAAAATTATTTGAGTTTTTCTAATTCCATACCTATATACCAAGTTTCAACTCTATCTGCCGACTTAAATTTTTTCTACATTTTTTAGATAAAAATGTACTATTATTGGAAGAATTTAATCAATTATTTTCAAAGGCTACTTTATTCTTAAGGATTTATTTGTTTATTTTAATTAATTTAATAAAAATAGTCTCTTAAAAAGTCAAGTTTTCTCAATTTCGTTTTCAGTAAAACGTAAATAAATATGTATTAACTCACGAAAAAACCCAATTTAAAAATGTTTTCCAATAAATTGTGGAAAGTGGATAGACTTTGCATCAAGTTGGACGCATTTTTTAGACCCATTTATGTTTTCATCTACAAAATGGCGTTTAAAATAAAAAATCGGTAAATTCCTTTACGCGAAACATCCCTCGGTATATTTCCTTTAGAATATTGGTTCCTACCAATATTTTATCAGTTTCTAACCACGCCATATTTGATTGTTAGGCATAATTTAAAATAAATCCAATATGTTGTTTTTACATTAACACACACCGCCACTTTGTTACGTCACGTTGAACTCGTACCAGTTTATTCCTATATCACATTTAATTTTCTGCAAAATTTAAAGTAAATTGAATAATATTTTTACGTTGATTTTTTTAAATGTTATTTGGCTGCTATTTTGTTCCACCATTTTGAATTCGTACCATAACTTTACCAGTTTATCTTTATATCACACTTAATGCTCGCACAAAATTTGAAATTAATCTAATAAATAATTTTTTAAGCTGATTTTTTTAATATTCTATTAGACCGCTATTTTGTTTTGCTGTCTTATATTATTACATTCATACCAAAATGCTACCAGTTTAATTTGAGGTAAATTTTTTAAATAATTGTTGACTAAAATTTGAAGTCAATCCGATGAGTAGTTTTTAAGCTATGCTTGCTGCGAACTGACAGATAGACAGACAAACCGACAGACAGACCGACTGAATTGAAAAAACATATTCTTTGGCATCTAGGGACGCTAAAACGAGAAAATATGTAAAACCTGAGAGGGTGATTTTTCCACAATTACAAACATTTTATTGGGCCTCCATTTTGTTCCGTAATTTTGAATTTGTACCAGAGTTTCACTAGTTTAACTCTATACCACAGTTAATTATAAGCCGCCATTTTATTCAGCTATCTAGGATTCATGTAAAAGTTTTATTATACCAGTTAATTCCTACACAATACTTGAATTTTGTGCAAAATTTGAGATGAATTGGATAAGTAGTTTTTTAATAATATTTTTTTTAACATTTCACTAGGCCGCCATCTTGTTTTGTCAAAGTGAATTTTTACCAAAATATTACCAGGTCATCTCCATATGACTCTTAATTTTTTATCAAAATTTGAGGTCAATCGAGTAATTAGTCTATTTGCTATGTCGGAGAGTGATTTTTCCACGATATTACAATACTTCCCTTTTACGAGGGAAATAAAAATTAATTAAGCGAATACATTTAGACAATGAATTTATCAAAAATAAATAATTTCGGTTTGCTTATATTTGGTAAAGTAGAAAAGCATCAAGTAAAAAAAATGAGAAGTCAATCGATAGCAGGAAATTTCGAATATAGCTATAAAATCAAAAAAGAAACTACTTTTTCCTTTTCTATGTTGAAAATGTCATATTTGACAGGTAAGATAAATCACGTGACTAACTTTTTTATTGTCACCATTTTTGTTGTTGTTCTGTGGTAATAATAGAACTTTTTCCATAGATAAATTTGATAAACAAAATACTTATTAAATTAAAGAATTTTTCTTAAAACAATTTATTCTAATTCTAAAATTGCTACGATCCAGGTCAACGCAAAGTGTATTTGTAATTTGTACTAACAATTACTACTTATCATTGTTGACCTACCACCAGGAATTTGAATGTCAAAGTGATTGTGTCCTAAATCACCACCGGTATTCGTTACTTGAACAATCATTTGCTTTCCTTTCGGGACATGAAAGTTCAATTTATAACATGTGCAACATTTGCTGTTATCTACACCACCCTGAAACATAAAATAAAAGGTATTCGATTTATTAATCTACATCGTCCATTCTAATGTTTACTAGGTACAAAAAAGGCTTATTAATATTTTCGTGCCATCACTTATGCTTGCAGGTCTAATATTTAAAATTCCATTTTGATATATAACATCTGGTATTCATTGTTTATTCGAAAGCCTTTGGCCGCATAGGTTTAATAAATACCTTATAGTAGATATGTAAGTGGTATTTGTTTTTACTTTAAATGGGGCTTACAAGTTTTATTTTAAGATAAATAAAAGATTCTAATGTTTGATTCGAAACGATAATACCTGCGAAAAAAATAAGATTAATTCTAGAATGAAAAGTGGATTCATTTTGGCACGGTTTAATTCAGAAAGCCATGATTTCTTATTTCGACCAAAGCTGTGAGAGCCTCCTTTTTATGTAAACAATTTACAATATCTACAAAATAAAAAATGAACAGCAACTTTACTATTTCGAATGGCATACTCTATATATTTTTAAACTATCGGAAAAGGAATTTCAAAATATATAATTTGTCGATATACACTAATTTTCGGAGAAAATTTAATTTAGATCCTAAAAGGAGTAGGTTATAGTAAATTTAGATTTTTAGCTTTGAATACAAAATTATTGATTAATAACAGTGTTTAAATTGGTGTATACTTTTATGAAAAAACTACAGCTGATCTTTTTAGATTAGATGTAGCATTTTCTTTTTGTTTAAAGACAGTGTTTTAAACGATTGTAAAAAACGTTCCTTGTTTATTAATATTGCACGAGTTACATTTTATTGATTGGTACACATTTAAAAATTCGGTCTTGAGAAGTTTTTAAACAGCAACTAAATGCTTAAGAATAAATATTTTAAAATCGTGGCATAATTAGTAAAGACTTATTAGCAAGAAAGGTCTTTTGCAACAATTAGAAATTGAGCGGGTATTCAAAATGAGCCTAGTGGCCCGCGACCTAATGGGAGTCTAAACGAAATCACTGTAGTACAATAGACATGACCTTTTTTCTTAAATACAGAACTCACAGATGGTTTTTTCGTTTGAGGAGTCCCCGCAATAAAGTCAAAACCTAAATTTTATTATTTAGTGTCCTTTACTTTCGCGACAGCCAAATTAGTATACACCTGCATGTAGCTTGGAACAACCCTGTTATATATTCATTTATTGTTTGAGTTTTAGGATAATCGTTACTATTGGCTTTGTTTTAAGGGACCGCTTAGAAACAATGCCTCTTAAGACAGAGTTTTCCTCAAATTTCTCGGGTATCTTTAGAAATACGGGTATCAAACCTAGTATATTTATAATCACCTACAAGAGACCCATTTGATAGACTTATATTATACTAGGTGTTCCTTTTAAAACAACAAAGTTGATGCTCATTTCGTTAATTTCCAATGTTTATTTGTTTATGCTGGATACAAATCCTGACGTATCAGGACAATCCCTACAAATTTTATATTTAAGGTTTTTTTCTAATTCTTATAACAAATGTGGTAGATAAATAATAAATATAAAATTCGGAAAAACCCTGTACATGTACCATGTGGATAATTACGAGGCTATAAAACTTGTAAATTAAAACGGCACCGCATATTGTATTGCGAAACCTCGCCTATCGATAGAATTATAAAAAATTACAATAAATGTAGGTATGGAAGATTTTTTCAGTATGTCTGTATACTCTCCTAAGGGTTACTTAATATTATATTACTAGTATATCTTTTTGACATTTTTTTTGCAAGTTTTTTTATTTTTTAGTTTGTGATAAACTTAGCTTGAAGTTATCTACTTATTTTTTTTATTTCCATTAACTTGGTATTTTAAATTTTTCTTTGCTTAAGTTTAGTATATTAACGTACAAATAGTCATGTTTAGATTTCTCATGTATGAGTAAATAAATAAATAAATAAGTATAAATAACAACCTCATAAAAATGGATGTATAAAAAACCCAGGTTCTTAACTCACTACTGTGGCAACGTTCGGTTATTTTATTTTTATTTAATTTGTTTAATTTAAATAAAGATGCCTTTTGATTACTTCTTGGCGTTTTTAGAAGCTTTGCACGATCTACGTATGGACCTATGGAATATTAGACATCCTCAGGAGTTCACGCTGGAAAGTTTTTTCTAATATTAATATTACTTTCTTCTTTTCATATTTCCTAACTTATTTTTTGAACAGGTCCTATTTAGATAGTATATTCTCCCTTTGAAAAATGGAACAACTACTCCCTTAGCGTATTAGTAATACTTGATTTTTACCCTGACATTATTAGTAATTCAGTTCATGTCAATCAATTTATGTAATTAAAAAATTGTTTTGCTAATTATCTTTACTTCACGATATTTTATATTAAAAATATTTTCTAAGTTACAACAAATTTATGGTATATCTATTTTCTCAAAACTATTATAATTGCAAAAAGAAAAGTTGTAGAATTATACCAAAAATATTAGAGATACCTTAAATGACGCTGCTACATAACCATAAGCTAAATTGTTATTTATTTGCCAGGGCTGTTGGTTGTTGCATGTAAAGGCTGGACCACCTAAAATTCATACTTTATTTTTAAAAATGCATTAGGAAAAAGTGAAACACTTCCTGACCGTAGAAAGCGCTAAACCGGGTTTTTTAAATAGTCTTATATTCACTAAATGGTGACCGGTGCACGGAAAGATTAGAATTTTGCTATCATATTTAAAACTGAATATCTCTGATTTAGATATAAAAATGCTGTTTTTTTACAATTAATAGATTACAATGTTATTTTCGTCTGCGCAAAACGGATTTGAGTATAAAATAGGTTGCTTGGTCTACAGGGTGTTATATATTTTTAACTCATCTCTAGTTTTGGAAAATTTATTTTTTATCTAATTCCCCAACTGGAACTAAAGTACCTATAACTGTTTCGACTACTACTCTTTAAGTGTTTTTACGTATTTATTACTAATAATCTTACTATATATCAATAAACACTTTGGTTTAAACGTTTTTAAGTATTATATATGTATATTTTTACTGCGATTAATACCTTATAGTAATTTCCTACTGACGAAGGTCGTCAATCCTTTTCAGTGACATAATAGTAATTTTTCAAAGTTACTGCTTCTAATATGTTTGATAAATTATAACTTTTAAGTATACGAATTTTTCTGAACCTTGCAGCGACTACTCTATTATGTCCAAATGTACTCCTATAAGGTATTACTATAAAGTAAAACGAGTCGTTGCAGAGTAGAAAAAGTTATCTCTAATGTTACTTTAAACTGGCTATTACCAGCCTTTATTCTTCAAGTGCAAACTTACTTTTTCACTTAGATTTTTAACAAATAACAATGTCTGTGCAAGTGATTAATGACAGTTGCCTTTCAAGTAACTTTAGTAATATAGTATGTACTGAAGAAAGCCTACAAAATAAAGTTTCTTCTATGCTAATCTTTGAGAGCTTCTACCTCAAATTGGGGTGCTGAATAAAGTAAAACATACACTAAGACATGAAACAATATTGTCTTTTACAGCAAAATAAAACCAAAACATAATAATATGCAATATTTAATAACTTTTCCTGAAGTAAACTTAAACTTAAGATATTTACGGTCATAGTCATTTATAAATTCATCACAAACAGTCTTAAACACATTTCTTTATATGGCCAATGGCTTAGAACTTATTGTTTAAATCAATATTCATTTTAATGATCACAGAAACTAATAAAATAATACAACAAAACAACAAACCTCATAAGAAACCCATGTAGGCAAAAAGAAAATAAAACGATTTTAGCAGCAATATGGCCGAACCAATTAAAAATTGGTTACCTCATTGTTAATTTGGTATACAGCCATTAAACTCCAATATATTCGGACCGAATTTATCAATCTCAATTAGTTGTGTATGTGTTGTAGATGATAACCTATGAGTAACAAGTTATAATGGCAATGGCGTCACGTCCCCTAAGAAAAATATTAGCTTTCGTCATTCATCCACATTTTATTGAAAATTAAAAATATCATAACTTGATTATGTCATACCTGAACAAAACAACATAAAGAGGTATTTTAAGAAAACAAGAAACGCTATTTTATTTTCATCTCCTCTATAAATATTTAGCTATGATGTTTATTTCGTAGTATTAAAAAAAACATTAAAAAAATAATCACTCTTTATAATAAGATATTCAATGATAAATAACCAAAGTCCAAAAGTCAATGTTTGAGATTTAAATTGGCCGATATATTTGACCAAAAATGCATTCAAAAATAACGAATTTTTAAGGCGCGTCATTTTTTTTCGCATCAGCGTTTTCACCAGAGAAATTGCCTGCGTTTTAATTTTAAAGGCTTAGCATAGCTTGAAAACTAAGTGAAACGCATGTATCCTACCTCAACAACTAATAACGTATCCTATATACGCTCTACACCATTTTCCCAATTTGAGTGTTTGTAATCACCATAACTGTTTTGTTTGCATTAAAAAGAACCATACGTATTTTTAAAACGGATTAAATAAAAACAGAAATAAGAATGTAACAAATAGGGTGAATTATTACTATTCGGCTACTTAAATGGAACCACACAATTCCGTACTATCTATGTAATAGTCACAGTAAAAGTTACACGAATTCACGAAATAGTTACCCTAAAATTGTTCCTTATTTTGGTAATGTCTACGTAGTCTCAGCTTAAACAGAACGTGGCGACACCAAGTTCCAGTTACTTCATCGAAAATACTTGGGGTAACAATGACGTATTCATGACTAAACGTGCTACTTGGGTTAGTTCCGCTATAATATTTCTTTAGTATCTCAGTAAAATTTGGTCAATTTTTACTTAAACATTAGCTTTTATAATAAACCTTTGCAGTTATATATTTAAAAATTGACCAGAGTAGAAACGATTTAAAAAAAATATGTAGCACAAAAGCTGTGGTAAAATTGTCACTTTATTTTTTATATTAAACATACAATGCTAAGTGATCAAAAAAGAAGTTATTAAAAAAACAAATTAATTTTGCAGCAGAGAGATATAGTATTAATGAAATTGCCCAACGACTAGAATGTTGTTTTTTAATTTTACCTTTTCAGCAATCATGTATGGTTATATAACAATATTATTTTTTAAAGTTGCCAATCTCGGTCTTGCGTCTAAAAATGAAATACATGCTTTTTCATTATTGATATAATTATTGTTATATAATTTAGTTTTAATTGGATTTTTTTAGTAATCCTATAGACAGGAAGTATATATTTCCATTGACAAACTTAGAACAGTGCGCCAGTTTTTTTTTGTAGAGCAACCATCTTGACTTTTTCGCAACGTAAAAATAGATAAACATAAAAAATATTTATATATCGCAACATGGAGACTAATTCGCTTACGATTCCTTTAGACACACAATAAAAATATTGTTTTAATAAAAAAAAAGCTAAACTATGATTTACCTTAACTTTTTATTCACGGGTATAATAGTTCAATATTTTTAGCCCGTATTATATATTTACTAAAAAAAGAAAAAGGATTATTTGCTGCAACTTTTGGCGAATCGTTTTTTTTTAACTTTCCCTACGCTTGTGTCAATTTAAAAAGATGCAAATTTTACACAAAAAATCTTTTTTCCATAGTCCGGAAATAATTAGAAAATCGAGATTTTACCCCGAGGCAGATACCGAACGAATATAGCGGTAATACTAAACCAGGAACATTTTTTTTCTTATTTGTGCGAGTTCAAAAATTGAAATTTTGCTAAAAAGAAATGCTATATATATTTATAATGAAACGTAGTATAGCTAAATATTATTCAATCAACTTCAACTATTCTGAATAGATATACAATATTCGCCAACCATGTAACAATCTGACAGTAACAATGGCTTTGTATTTCCATTTTTAAGTCGATTTTAAAGACACCACCGGCAGTTGTATGTTGTGAAGGTATTTTAAAAAAATATTCTTAGTAATTCGGAGAATTATACAAAAATTCCCGCTGCAAAATATATTTCCTGTATAATCTCCAATGCCAGTAAGATTTTCGCAATTCGTGGATACAAAACTTAGTTCCTACCAACTGAGTTCACGATAAATATGCATAAAATAAATAATAATATTGTATTAAAAAAAAAGTCCTAAATAACATTGTTATTTTGACCTTACTTACAGTTCATTCCATACCAAAAAAAAAAAACAGTTAGAATATACCCAAAGAATGAATGTTCAAATTTTTATATTAATATAGAGTGGATAACAGGTTTTTAGAATTAGAATTTTAAATTTTTCTTTGGGTCCAATGGATGATTTATGAATATGTCGTTTTCTATTTCGAGTTTCCTAGCAACTGGTGGGCAGTTTATATGTATAGTTACATTTTACAGAGATAGTGAGAGGGAGATAGAGAGAAATCAATTTGCCTGTGTTATTACAAAGATGGAAAAAATACGGCAATATAACACAGGGCTTAGTTATATTGCCGTTATGATAAAAAGTTCTTACTTAGGAAGAAGTTTAAGAAATTGAATTGAAGTGAATGTTAAATACTTTTAGCATTTATTGAAATGAGCTAGGTTGATTAGAATTTATTGTTTTAATTAGACTATCTTTTCTTTATATGACATTATACCGCACGTTTATACTAAATAAAAACAAAGTTACTCACAACCACAAATTATACAGCTTTAAATACGAAAATTACGGGAGACGGTGAAATCATTAAAATGTTTTTTATATGAGTTTCCTAATGATTAATATTAAATATTAAATTAAATATCAATCATTCGTTTAAACAAAAGTTAAATTCATACTTTTAATGGGCTTTGTCAATTTTGCGTTATTTAACTAGTATCTGGAATATTCAATAATACCCTACATATTTTTAGTTTAAAATTTTATCCTCTATTTATAGTAATAACGCCTTCAAATTTTGGAGCCAACGTTAAGGATTAACCAAATATGCCTGCTATACGGTAATATTCGCATTTCCAACTTGAGTACCGATGCGAAGTGTCCCAGTGATTCCGTATTTTCCGGGGGTTTGTGTGAAACCTATCGGGCCCTTTGTGGGAAAGAATTCCCGATGGTATACCACCGTAAACGTAAATATTTTTTTAGACATTTTTCTGTTTTCTCTACCAAAGCCACATAGTATTAGATACGCAGTCTGGTTCTATGCAGGGATGAGGGATAGAGGATCGGAAAAACCTGAGGCCCTTCTTAAGAAAATATTATTCTCAAAGAAAATTATAGAAAATATTTGGCTTTGGATAGGATCTATAACTTTCGAATTACGCTAGCAAATGACCTCTGAGTAAAGCCAAAAACATAACAGACAAGCGTTTGTCATTTGTTAGTATGCAATTGGCTTACACGATATAGTCAATTTCCCTCTTCTCACGTCGTGACGCCAAATCATGCATATTTTTAAAGATAATATGAGTAACCAACTTTTATTTCTATGTTTTATGTTATAAACAAGTAGCAGAGAAGTTTTGTCTTCTGCCTTACCATTACATCCTGACTGCGCTTGATTGCTAATCCTGTTAACTCCATTAATCTGACATGAATCTACTGGTTTCGAACCACGAACATTAGCTGACCAGGAGCAAGAGGGCTTGCAGCAATCCCAATACCTCGTAGTTTTGGCAACACTACTAAACTGGACTTCATCGTCTATATTAGCTTCATCAGGAAGAGTTTTTTGATGGTTGGCAAATAGTGCTAAAATGTAATTGCTACCTTTGTAATAAATGTTCGTGCTAACAACTCTTAAACAACAAACATGGATATAAATATAGAATGTAATTTTGAATATATTTTTTTAAATTATGCTTTTCAGGGACAATCATTTATTTTGGGCGTCATTTACAGACCTCCCAAACAAAATGGTAATATTGGTATTGAGATTTGCTGTCTACATTGGTACCTACAGCAGGTCATTTCATGTTGCTTGGAGATGTCAATATAAATTTATTTAACCTAAATAATTCTTTGGATTCTGTTATGAATGCTTTTAGTCTTTGCCAGTTAATTGAAGAGCCTACACGGAATGAAGCCTTGTTGGATCTGATTTATGTCAGTTTTCGTGAGAAATGTCGAATTAAGGGTACTCATAATGTTGCCTACTCTGATCATAGGCTTGTGTACGGCGACTTTAATTTTCCTGTTTTAATATTTAAACAACATCTTGTAAAATTACGTGATTTTAAAAACTTCAATATTAACGACTTTCTTTCAGATTTAAACAATATAACCTGTCATAATCTTTATCATACATATGACATTGAGGCAAAGGTTGGTATGCTTTCAGAAACTGTAATCGAATTATGTAATGTCCACGCTCCAGTTCGGAATATACGCGTAAGTAAACCAAGGGCTGACAGATGCAATCAAAATTATGATGAAGAAGAGGGACTTGGCTTTGGCAAAGTATAGAAGCACTAAATCGAATTGTGATAAGGTTTATAAAGAGCTTCGAAATTGTGTCCTGAAATCTATCAGGCGTGAAAAGAAAATGTATGCATCTCGAATGTTTGCGTTAAATGGTAAAAAGGGTTGAGGATGTCTTAAAACTATAAGTATTAAATTAAATAGAAATAAAGAAACTCCTCCAAACCTTACCACCCCAAATAAACTAAATCAATATTTCTCTGAATTTGTTAATAATTCAAATAACAATAATGGCAGGGCTGCTGAGTTGTATAATAACTCGGAATGTTGCACATTGAACAGATTTTATTTTGTACTGACAACAATCGATAATATTAAGGAATGTTTTTACTCTATAAAATCAAAAGCTTCAGGTAGTGATAATCTGTCATTCCGTATGTTACAATATTGTATTCCCCATATTTTGCCGCAGATATACCACATTGTTAATTCGTGCCTTGGAAGAGGTTATTTTCCTGTGTTTTGGAAGGAAGCTATTATCCATCCTATTCCTAAAACCAATAATCCCTCTGCTTTCTCGAATTTACGCCCGATCAGCCTCTTACCAATATTTTCTAAGATACTTGAGAAAATCGTATATAAACAAATTGTGACCAATCTTGCAGATTACCATATTCTTCCTGACCGGCAGTCGGGTTTTCGGTAGTCTTATAGTACTACATCTGCCCTTTTGGATATCACTGATGACATAATTAGAGCTACAGATTCAAATAAAATTACTTCAGTAATGTTACTTGACTTTTCTAAAGCATTTAATACCGTAGATCCCAATGTATTACGTTCAAAACTAAAGTAAAGTGGCTTAAATGAAATTCCACTAAATTTTTTAAAAATTACTTCTACCATAGAAGTCAAAAAGTTATTGTAAATGGCATAATGTCAGATAGTTTATCTATCTCAACCGGTGTGCACCAAAGCTTTATACTGGGGCCGCTTTTATTCTTGATTTATACATTTGATTTATTTAAAAAAATTGAATAAGATTCAATTCATGTTTATGCTGATAATCTTCAGTTGCATTTCAGTTTCCTTCCTGAAGAAACAATAAACATAATCTCTACTACTGTTCTCTACATAATCTTGGCCTCAATACCAGAAATCACATTTTATGTTATTTGTCAACCTTAAACATCGCGAACTTTGTTTGCAGAACTTCATTCCCAAAGTGAATGCTGAAACAATTCCATATACTCATTCTGCAAGAAACCTTGGAGTGACAATGGATTCTATCTTGCGTTTCACGGAACATGTGTCGGAGCTATTGAGACGATCGTATCGTGTTATGACGATACTCTTGGTTTTAACTTAAGGAAAAAGTTATGCGAAAGTCTCATCTTTTCAATTTTTAATTATGGTTGTATTGTTTATGGACCTTGCCTTCATATATTTTCTAGAAATCGCATCCAGCGTGTGCAAAGAATATGTGGTAGATTTGTATTTGGTATAACTAAGTATGAATCTGTCTCAGAAAAACTGAAGCTGCTCCGCTGGTTACCAATGAATCAACTGTGGGAAATTCAATTATTAACTTTCACCCACCGACTTTTATTAACTGGTATTCTCTCCTACTTAAGACTAAAACTTTTAACAAAAGCCAACTGTCATCAGGTTCATGCATCCTTCACCAATCAGCAGCAGTAGATATTCGAACTCCCGTGGATGCTGGAAATGTTACATTTAAAAGGATCGTTGAGAGTCCATCGGCGATGGATATTTAATAATAAATGGCGATCATTCAGTTCAATCCAAAGTTCATCCTGGTTGGCATAACCTGCTCGAGATGATTTATTTTTTACATAAAATACCTATATTTATTAATTTAAGAAATGTCGGAACAACTGACATTTAAACAATATGGAAGCAACTATTATATCTTCAATACCTAGGTTAAAAGATAGACAGGCCTCTAAACAAATTTTAAGATACTTCAATAATCTGCGATCTATCAACTAAAGTAAACAAACCTACAATGAAACATATTCTAGGTTTTTTGTTCCGCAAATATAAATGTAAGTAACAAAATAACATCTGCATCCCTTTAGTGTTAAACGATAGAAGAAATCGAGGGACAAGCTTTGAATTAATTTACAAATTTTAGACATTTGTATGAGTAATTAAGAAAAGTAATAAGAATTTTGTTGACCAGTAACAAAATACTTACAAATTCCAGCCAAGAATAAAGATATCGATACATTCGCCATGGTTCCAATAAGCACTGTATTATTTCTACTTTTAAATATTTATATACTTAGTTATATATTCAGTTAAGTATTCACTATTCAGACATGTTTTCCGTTGGTCGGGTGGTATATTTGACATTAATTGATTAAAGTTATTTCAGTCTTCGCAGATATCTAATTATTTATTAGACTTATATCGGAAGCCATAAATATTCATAAACCTGATATTATTGATATCAAATGCCTTTTCCGGAATTCAGTCTAAATTAGATATATGTAAAATTTAAAATAAATTTGATAAACCAAATAGAGTAAATACGTTCAAAAATTATCATTTAAGAGACATATGGTTTACAGAAATAGGAGCATACATACACAAACAGTGAAGATAGAAATATAATTACCAATATTCCCAGAAATTAAAACATTGACATGTTATAAACCATATATTTAATGTATGGTATAAACATAAATTGCGATAAATTCAAATTCAAATTTAAATTTGTTTATTTGTCAAGGTGGTAATTACAAAATTTTGTACATAAATTGATTACATAGCTAATACTAACAATTGACAAAAGCGCATTATAAAAAACATATGACAATAGCCCAAGATAAGGCTAATGTTGTGCAAGCGCGTGATATTTAATAAAAATAATTTGATAATAAGTACCAGATAATATATAAAACCCCAAAAACATTACTTATGATATAGGAAAGTTTTAGCCTATTAGAAAAAAATATTAAAAATATAAATTAAAGATGTTACTAAAGTACCTTCTGGTAGATTCGCCCGCGCATCAGTATCACTTCAAAAGATTTGTTTATTAACAAATTTGTATGTATAAGTGACAATAAAAAAGAGACAGAGAGGAGAAATGCCAGATTCAATACATACAAAAGGAAAACAATGCAGGCTTATATGCACAAATGATGCATATTTGGACCTAGAAATATTTTGCCTAACTGCAATATTTCCCATTCAACTGTCAGAATATATACAGTATATTTTTATTAGAAACGTCATTCTTAAAGTTGTTCTCTATCAGACAATATTTTTTAAATAAAATAATTAGGACCACCTAAAAATGCCAGTTAACTGTATATACTATAGGGTTAATTGAATAAATAATAACTAGGCATACTTTAATCCTATACTGAAAAATAAACTGGCTGAAATAGAGAAAAAGTTAAGCAAATTTGATAACCTGTAAAAGAAATGTATAAAAAAACAATATACTTTTACACGGGACATTTTTTTCATACCCTGATAAACACATTATAAAGTTACTATCATTGTCGACTGGATAGATGAAATAGTGAGAAAATTCTTTCCGGGCCTACTTTTGATTTCGGGTCCCTTCGACAAAATACATAAATAATTTGCAAGAAAAAAACAAATTTGTATTGCTTTTTCCAAAAAGTTTATTATAATTGTACTTTTCTTTCTTTAACGATTTATACCTAAGTTGCAAACACTTACAACCGTTTTCACACATCTTCGTATGAAAGATTACATGCAAACAATTTCAGCTTTGGTGAAATCATCACTTTTCAATTTTTTTTGCATAATCAAAATCGAATCAACACCTCTTGCAACGGTATCAGACCAGTATAATCAATAAAATAAAAAGCAGCATTTATGAGACAACGCATTATAACCTGTCAAATAATGCATGTTGCGGAGATATCGGATTAAGACAGACTTTTAATGTTGTAAGCGATACCATACAATTTCTTTTTTTAAATGTAATGCATCTTGAAAATACTGAATGTTTGTAACACGCTTTTTTATCACCCTTTCTATGCATTATTATTATTATTATTATTATTATTATATCATACTGAGCTTCAATTTCTCTAAGGTTTTAAAGATTCTTATTTTCTAATTTAAAAGATTTATTTTGCAAAAATGCTATATTACCAACCTTAACGTTTCCGCGGCAATGATGTTTGCTTGTTAAAATATGTTCTAACAACAATGATATGGTAATAACTTATTTAGTAGGGCCAAATAAATGATAATCCTCAGAGAGCTACATATATATATATAATGTAACTATCTATTTATGCGATTTTTCTGGATATACGGGGATTTATGTGGAATTGTATTAAGATCTTGGGAATTAGAGACATCCTCGGAGAATTATAAAGATTTTTACTGATATATGAATATCTGTGGAGATGTTCGGGTCGTGCATTTATGGAATTTACCGAATTTACCAAGATTTTTAACTTTTCTTTTATCATTTATCCGGAATTTGAATGTAGTTACTAGTTTATGAGTTTTCGCAGCCTGCGATCCACAATGTGACAAATAAGACTAAGTGGGCTTAATAGAAGTGAGGAAATAAACCCAGAAAAATATTGAACAGATTTGCCTCATAATCAAGAAAATGGATTTAGTTTTATAAATTTGTGTTTGGTTGTAATATTTTTTATATAATAATTAATTAGGTATCCTCACATATGTGCAGTTTTAAAAAAAAATTTCAGAAATTTTACATCTTTATTCTATATGTTGATTAATTTAAACCAACCAAAGTAGGCGCGAGAAGCAAAAACAGGACTATCAAACCTAGTAAAAAAATTGACATGCCAAGTACAAACCCCCGGCGCATCGTCTCACATCACCCCTTCCCCCCGCCTAGCAACTCATCTGGATCCGCCCTTGATCAGATTGTATATGTGTAGGTACTTTAACGCCTATTTGGCAAAACTTTTTCTCACAATAAGTTTTCAGAAAATCGGTAAAACATAAACAGGGTGCCCAAAAATAGGTGAAAAATCTCCTAAACGCAAAAAGACCAAACAAAAATAATGCTAATTTGTTATATAAAAATTGTTCTTCAACAGAGATATTCAGTCTTACACCAAGGATTCGCAAATTAATATTATTCCAATAAAAATTTTGGCATTATTTGATTGTAGTAAATGCAGCTTAGGATGTCAAGGTGAGTAGATTTAAGTAGGATTTAATTACTCTCAGGCGTTTTCACTTAATTTAGTTTCATGAGCGGACTTCCCTACATAATACTTTTTCTTGTAATTAATTTAAATGCGGTTTCAAGATAACGATTTTCAATATCGCACTACAATTTTCACTATAGTAAATAGATCTTACTGATTTTCTTAAGAATCAAATATTTTTTTCGTAAAGATTTTTCAGAAATATTTTATTGAATACGAGTCAAAAAGTATTTAAAACATAGTGGCGAAAATGTCCTTAAGTCTGGTAAAAGAAAATCTCTTTTTAACCAGACCTTTTTGAAAGATCTGGACGATTTATATAACAATAATAATAATAATAAACGTCTTTTTATTTTTAATCAGTTTCATTTACAACAATCATTTTTATAGAATGAACAAAATATTTGATATTGAAGCCATCAGTAGGCGTAGTTTAGCTTTGGGTACTATTCTTACACTTAACCTGATAAAAAATATCTAATAGAAAAATTAAAATTATATGATGGCAATGCTATTTTTATCGAAAATTCCTCAATTTTTCAAATTAATAAGAAGAGCTCTTTTTTCTTAAAAAGAATATCAAGGAAAAGGAAAAACATATTTCACTTCACATTCACAATTTTTATGCAGCTAAAAACCTCTTCCAATTTCCCTGACATCTGCTGAATCTTAAAGTTATTTTAAACATCTTGCGTTACTTCGACAATCACTTCCAATATAACTAAGCTAGGTTAAAAGATTCCAAATTTTTTTGGAAAAATTATTGGTAGTAGCCCAAAAATTCTAGTTGCAGAGAAGTTTAAGATTTTATATGTATGTTTTGCTTAGTCTCTTTGCACCTGAGAGACTTCTCGCTTCCTCTGGAACATCCTCTATAAAAATAAACTGCCAAGAATAATTTCAAATAATCTTTCAATAGATATAGTAAATATTCATAATAATAATAGTCATGGTACTTGTTGTGTTTTAATATTGTTCTAATTGAAGCTGAAGATACATTTGTCCTTTCACTTATAGCACACATTGCTAAATTTCAAAATCGATTGGAACTTTAATACTTTGGCATAAAGATCGATGTTAAAATATCATAAATTTGTATACAAAATTGGCAAGCCTAGAAAAATTCGTGGCCAACTACATTGATATTTTATTTAACAGAACTAAGATGGAGGTTAAGAAGGGATAATTAAAATTAATTTTATCGTTAATTTAGTCATACAAAATTAGTAGAAAATAACAATCAAAGAATGAGGACAGTTATCCGTTACTCTATGTTAATAAAGACACTTAAGTTTCCACCCAAATTATTCTGAAATAATATAGTTCTCTAGCCAGCACTGAGGCTCCTTCCGATGAAAAATTTAAAAAAAAACAATTTGGTTAATTATTTTCTTAAAATTTAATATATTTTATTAGTTCGTAATTTTTATCACTATCTCAAATACGCAAATTAGCAAAAAATATATATATTTATATATATATATTCTGTTTAAATTAATTAAATAATAGGGGGAGTTTGTGCAAAAACAGAAAAATGGACGATTACAAATAGTGTACTTCTCCACAACTGGAATTTTCGATCTAAAACATAGGATGAGAGCAATAATTTTTCTAAACAATTTTGAAATCTTTTAACCCGGCTTAGTTATATTGGGGGTGATTATTGAAGTAACGCAAGATGTTAAAAATAACTTTAAGATTCAGCAGATGTCAGAGAACGCGGAATTAAATTTTCAGAGGTTTTTACTGTACTTTTAGCTGCATAAAAATAGTTTAGTGAAATATTTTTTTTCTTTTCCTTGATAGTTTTTAAAAAAAATGGCTCTTATTACTATGGAAAAATTGTAGCCTTTTCAAAAAAAACATAATTATTGTATTAAACATTGCCATCATATACTGTTATACATGGATTTCATTTACTCACCTCCTCAGAAGTAATTTTCATTTTTCTTTTAGATGTAAATCCTCCAAATCTTTGAAAAACGTTTTAACGAATATCTCTACTCAAAAAAATCATGGAATATAATCTGAGAAAAAATGATTTTTTTAACCAGACTTACGGACATTTTCGCCATTTTTTGTTAAATATTTTTTGAATCGTATTCAATACAATATTTTTGAAAAATCTTTAGGAAAAAAAACTTAATTCTTAAGAAAATCAGTAAGATCTATACACTGTAGTGAGAATTGCAGTGCGAAATTGAAAATCGTTTTCTTGAAACCGCATTTAAATTATTTGAAAGAAAAAGCATAATGTATGGAAGTGGGCTCATGAAACTAAATTGATAGTAATTAAATTAAATGATAAATTGATAGTAATTAAATCCTAGTTAAATCTAGGCACCTGGACATTCTAAGCTCCATATACTACATCAGTCAGGAAAATATAATTAAGTACAATCAAATAATACCAACATTTTTATTGCAATAATATTATTTAGGTGTAAGATTCAATACTTCTGTTGAAGAGCAGTTTAGCATACTTTATATAACACATTATTTTTGTTTGGTCTTTTTGCGTTTAGGAGATTTATCTCGTATTTTGGAACACCCTGTTTACGCTTTACCCATTTTCTGAAGATCTATTGTGAGAAAAAGTTTGCCAAATAGACGTTAACGCACCTGCATATACACTGTGATAAATGGGTAAAATGTAAACCGGCTCGCAGTGCAAGAATGGTCACTTTTCCCCAAAAAGAACACTTATACACACAGAATATAAAAATGTAGTTTTATTACCCTCGATTTTTTCTTTTTGCTGGGTTTTAACTTATTCTTTCTCTTATTAAGATTAAAATTTGCATTCCTAGACAATGAGTTTGCCAAACTACAATTACAGCACCTTGTACTCGTTCATAATTTTCCTTTGCGCTTCCACAGCAATAATAAGCCGAAATAGTGTGTTATTGTACATTTTGAACAATTCGGAAGCTTCTTTACGTGGCTGTTGGGAGGCATAAATATCAAAGTTGAGACAAAGAGGCAATTTATACTTATATGTGAATCATATTGTATTTTGGCACTGAAATTGCAGCCCAACAGTGTGGACAGTAGGTAATTCAAAATAGTGTCTACCCGACTCATATTTACAATAAATACAGAGAGCTTAATAATTTGAAATCTATGCAATTAAAACTACATGTAAACTTACGACCCTTTTGTTTAAGGACAAATGTGGTTGGGAAAAGACAGTTTCTTATAATTTCGCGGTAAAATACATATTTGCGCGAGTTTTAATTAAATTATTACCCGACAAATATTTCTGGTGTCCTTTTTCACTTCCCTTATAAGTGGGAAATATCGTAATCGTAAAAAAACTCACTTTGCGAGATTTTTGTAGATCTTTGCATTTTAAAGCCACGGGCCCATGTGCCGAAAAATACGCTTTCACCATATAGTTAAAACAATTATATTCCCGGTTGGCTGTAAATTTCGCTCAACATGGAGTTGAAATTGTAATTTCAAATAAAAATCCAATATGGCGCTGCGAAACAAAATAGCGGCCAAATATAGTGTTAAAAAATCGATAAATTTCCTTTACCCGAAACTTCCCTCTTTATGAATCTTTCCTTTCATTAGGAATAGTAAAGTATAACCCGGTTTAGTCCCGCACATAGTCATTTAGTATATTTTGTCTTTTCAAACATATTTATTGCGCGCCATTTTGTTCTATCATATCGGAATCATACCAATATTTTACCAGTTTCTATCTATGCCACACTTATTTTTTGGGCATGATTTAAAGTAAATTGAATTTTTTTACACTGGTTTTTAAAAACCGCCATTTTGAGTTCGAACCAGTTACTCCCTGTACTATATTCAATTTTGCTGCATGATATTAAGTCAATTGAATAATAAGATTTTTTACATAGATTTTTATATACATTTTTTGGTCGCTATTTTGTTTTTCCAACTTGAATTCGTACAACTGTACCACTTTATACCTATACCATACTTAATGGATGCCCAAAATTTAAATTAATCTAATAGGTAGTGTTTTAGACTGATTTTCTTAAATAATTTATTAGGCCGCCATTTTATGTTGCTGTCTTGAATTCATACCATACTATTTCAAGTTATCCCTTTGGTATATATAGAACATGCATTTTTTTTCATGGTTACAAACATTTCATTTCATATACTACTCTCGCACAAAATTTGAAATCAATATATTAAGTAGTTTTGTCAGGCTGAATTTGTAAATATTTTATTAAGTCGCCATTTTATAGCGTCATCTTTGATTCATACCAAAATTTTAGTAGTTAATTACCACCTAACTCTTGATTTTTTTTTGCAAAATTTGACGTAAATTAGATAATTAATATTTTAGTAATAATTTTTATAACATTTTCTTTCGTCAAAGAGAAGCATGATTTTTGGCATCTAGGTATCCTAAAACGTAAAGATCTGAAAAAATCTCGGAGGGAGATTTTTTACGATTGCAATACTTCCCTTTTACGAGAGATATAAAAAATAAATATCAAAAACTCCTTACTCAGTTGACTTCAAATTTTGCACAATCAAGTGTAATATGGGGATAAACTGGTAAATTTTTAATACCTGCCAATCCATTATAGCGTAACAAAACGATGTCCTAATAAAATATTAAGAACATCAGTATTAAATGCCTACATACCTAATTAACTTCAAATTTTGCCATACCAATTAGGTGTGATATAGACAGGTAAAATTTCGGAGCGTATCCTATGGTAAAACAAAATGGCAGTCTAATAAAACGTTTCAAAACTGGGTAAATGAAAGTGATGTAATAGAATATCAAAGCAGTGTTTTTATTTGTGTATGCGTGTAAGATCTGGACTTTGGATCTTAACAAGTAAGAATTGTGGAAAAGAATCATAGTCCAAGTTCATTGGAGCTTTAACTTGTATCCTAGGTAACCATAAATAAAAAACATAATTTTTAGACCCTTGAAGAAGGAATGAGTTATTTCGATATTAAAAAAATAAATGTAATACAAACCTTTTGCCGAACGCAGTTTATTTTCCTGTTGATACTAGACTACCGTTATCTGCAAGAAAAAAAAAAATATATTTATATATATATATATATATATATATATATATATATATATATATATATATATAGGTGCATCGGAAACTCAAGACAATAGAAAGTTAAGTTTTTTGAGTGACACACTCTGTATATTTCTAAATTTTTCAACTCTACGATAAATTCTGAGACAGATTTGCTGTATAATAACCTACACTTATATTTAACAGTTTTCAAATTATAGACATGTTTTATTAAAACATACACTTTTAAATCATTTTAATTTACTTTTGCAATAATCATTGAAAATGAAAAACTTGTAAAGCTCAGATTTATATGCGTAAAAATAGACGAAATATGCGCATATATATGCAAGAATTTTGTAAATATATGCACTAAATATGCAGAATATATGCACAAAATATGATATTCACAGGGATCCCTTTAAAATACGATATGTAAAAATCTCAACTTCCGATAGTCAGTTGTTCTTTTTAAAACCAACATTAAAAAATTAGTCTAAAAACACTCCTCTCTGCCTTTTGATGCCTTGCGAGATAACATCGGGAGTATATGGCTTAATATATAGAGAATAGCCCCATCGATACCGTATGTGTACCTATAAATGCATAAAAAATAAAAATAATTCGAAGATTATTAGACAAGAATTAAGAGAAGACTCTAAATAACGACTATTGTGAGACTACCTATGGCGTGTCTCATAAAGATTGTTTTCGATCCAAATAGAATACAAAACTTTATCTTCTAGCATCAATTGAGTCAAACACTGTGCACATTTTCTTAAAAAATATTCCTGAAAGGCAGTCGTTTTGGTAAGTTCGTTGTTTCAGGACTATAATGAATCCATTACGGTCCTTGAACTGTATTGAATCCATTAGAGTACTCAGAACAACAAAATTTATTACTTCAAGCAAGACGTTATGTTACTAGACTTCTCAAAATTATCACAAAAATTGCAGACACTACATTCGATACTTTTGCTAGTGTTTTTTGAATGTAAGTATTTTATCATTTTGTATTTAAACTGTAAAATATATTTTTAGAAATATTTATCACCAACAGCAAAAATTATGGTACGAGCGGGAGTCGAACTCGCACCTCTGGATAACTAGTCCATCGCTCTAACTAATTGCGCTATCATACCACTGATAAGAAATTCGTTAGAACTTGTACATATTCAAACCCACCAGTATCAGACTATTGTTGATCCTGCCAAATATTCCGTTCCTGACTGGACGTCAAATCTGACATCGCTATTAAGTACCGTCCCCATTAGTAAGTTTATAATTTTACGTTATTCCCGTATAAGCCATATTTTCAATAGAAGTATTTTATGATACTGGTGGGTTTGAATATGTACAAGTTCTAACAAATTGCTTATCAGTGGTATGATAGCACAATTGGTTAGAGCGATGGACTAGTAGTCCAGAGGTGCGGTTTCGATCCCCGCTCGTACCATAGGTTTTGCTGTTGATTATAAATATTTCTAAAAATATATTTCACAGTTTAAATGCCAACTAATAAAATGAAATTGACGTCTAATAGAAACGTTGCAAGCATATAATCAACGAATTTCTCCTGAATACGCAGCTTTAATCATATATGGGTGTATATTGTTACGTGTTTCTTTTTTATTGTTACTCATTAAATTTTTGACCATTTCGTTAACGGTCTTTTTTAAATAAAGCCAATGAAAAAAGTCCAAACTCTCAGATCTGGAAGTGAGTCTGGCCTTAACTTAAGTAATGTACTAATGCACCTATTTTTCATTATTATTTCTTTAGTTATTTATTTACACCAGTTTATTTTCAGTCATGCGATTGTCATATAGCCTTTGCTAACGTGTAGTAATTTACGGCAAAGCCCAACCAAACTGTCATGAAGCAGTTCGCATTTACCACTAACGTTTTCTAAGTACGAAGCACTATCACGAATGAACTTTTCGCGTGCTGAACCTAAATTGAGAACAGGATAATTTCCATCAAATCTTAAGTACACTGACCATATAGGGCCAATGCAAAGTGAAAATATTCACATGATTGTTTTAGCATACGTTCAAACAAGTTCTCATACGTAAAATCGAACCATTACAGAGCAAGTTCCTTAGTTCATAGGATACATACGAAAAAGCATAAATACTTTCAAATTTATCTGCTGACGATTAGAATTCATAACTTCGATGAAAATAATACCCATGTCTAATTATACGAACATATTCTATTAAATTGTATGGAGTTATAAGTCACGTTTTTGACAACGGAGTGGTTAATAGATACTATTGTCACTAGTGGAGTAACAACAATCCCTATTGTGTTCTTTACTTAGACTTTTTGTGAATCAAATTCCGATTTGAAAATCCGAATATGACTTCTAAAAAGAAAACTCTGCACAGCCAGAACATCAAAAAATTTAGTACAAAAAATGATGCCCCGCCTTATAATCCTATATAACTATCTTCGGATAGGTATGTAACTTCCAAAATGGTTGGAACAGTTTGTTCCAGAGTAGTTATTGGCTGTTTTAATGCTTGTATCCAATAGATGTCAATTTGCAAATATGTCTAGAACTTACTGTAGAGTTCAACAATTTACAAATATATAACGTGGGCAATTTATAATTGTCTATAACGTTTACGTGAAAACAAATTTTATATTTTCTATAAAGACGAAGATTATAGTTGTCTCATTAAATCGGGGACGCCCTCTATATATATATATATATATATATATATATATATATATATATATATATATATATATATATAAGCTGGGCCCGTTCGCCTCTGCACTGAATTTCCTTCGTAACGAATTCCACCACTCCCGGATACCACAGTTTATACATATAGTTAATAGTTATTTGGTAATAATTTCTAACAAAATATAAAAAGTATAATATATTTCATTTTTCATAATAAAAGAATAGTTCCGTTATGAAACAAATTCCGAAAATTTTAGTAAATAAATAGGTAAAGCCCTTATAACAAAAATTTCTTCTTTCCGCATTTCTTTTATCAAGAAAAGTATATAACAGTATATATAATATGTATTTAAACTGTCTTATCTGTTTGTTACAGAATTTGTTACGAAAGAATAGAGGACCGTGAAAACCTATTTATTGGTTTTTAAGCAAAAGCAAATGGGGCTAGATAATTTAGATTTTGGATTGATTCTGACTTAAGATTTTTAAGGTATATCTCTTATGTTTGTAGGGCTTCTTTTATTACACTTAAATAGCTGAAACTAAAATCTGTAAATCATGCATTCTGTCTAGTGAATCTTATTGGCAAATCAATGCTAAAAATTCTTTATGCCTCCCTTTTTCCTTGCAAATTCTTATTATACAATATTTTTGCGAGATTCTTTCTCTATTTTTAAAAGAATATTTAGGTGCGCGGCTACTAAACTGTATAATAAATTGCCTCTGTATTTTCATAATTGTACTATAATTATTTTTAAAAAGAAATTGCAGACTCAATTCTTACAGAATGGATTTTAAAAAGGTGTGGACTTCTGATTATTCTAGCTTTCAAAATTTTCCCAGTTAAAACTAATTTTACTTCCCTCATAAAAGGAAAATATTGTAATTCTGAAAAAATCACCCTTCCGGCTTTTTACACAACTTCGCATTTCAGGGTCCCTTGATGACAAAAAAAACTGTTTTCTAAACCCCGCCATTCTGTCTGCCTCTTTGCGGCATAGCTAAAAAAATACTTACCCGATTGACTTCAAATGTCGGTCAAAAATTAAGGGTCATATGGGGATAACCTGGTAATATTTTGGTAAAAATCCAATATGGCGAAACAAAATGGCGACCTAGAAAAATGTTAAAAAAATCATTACAAGAAAAAGTTTTAAGTAGTAATTAACTAGTAAAATTATGATACGAATTCAAGATGGCGAATCAAAATGACTGTAATTAAAATGTTTTAGAAAACAACCTAACCAAACTTCTTATTCAACTGACTTAATAAAGTATTTGTAATCGTGAAAAACTGCCCTCCCAGATTTAACAGATCTTCACGTTTTATGGTACTTAGAGGCCAAAAAAGCGTGTTTTATCAGTTCCGTCGGTCTGTTTGCCTGTCTGTCAGTTCGCGCAAACTACTTAACCCATTGACTTCAAATTTTATTTTTAAGTGTCATATAAGAATGACCTGGTAACATTTCGCTAAAAACCCAATTTGGTGGAACAAAATGGCGACTTAGTGAAAATATTGCTAAAAAACTAATTATCCAAACGTTGCACAAAAAATCAAACGTTATATAGCAATGAACCGGTAATATTTTTGTACAAATTTAAGTTGGCAGAACAAAATAGCGGTTTCATAAAATATTAAAAAAATCATCCTGAAAATACTGCTTATTAGATTGATTTCAAATTTTGTGCAATAATTAAGTATAAAATAGAGATAAACTGGTAAGAATTCAAGATGGTAGAACAAAATGACGGTAAATAAAATGCTTTAAAAAACATTCTTATTTAACTGACTTCAAATTTTCTACAAAAATTAGATGTGATATTGTAATAAACTGGTAAAATTTTGATATTAACTCAACATGATGGAACAAAATGGCGGTGCCAAGCATAATAAGGAAGGTTTCATTTCATTAAAAATCCAAATGCCAATTCTTCATTAACAAAATTTCGTCTGTTGCTTCTGATATATGCTTCTACTACGGTACAAACGTACACTGTTTATTATCCAAGGATTTTATTTGTTTTGACCAATATCGTTACTCCAGTTTTATCCTCTACCTTTAAAAAACATTTAGAAAAGTGTTTTGGCAAACCCGCAGATAATCGTAATATATTACGTCAGGAAGGTTTGTTTACAAAAAATCCACTTACTCTCGCCAATAAATGCGGGAAGATGTTGAACACGACCCCCTATAAATCACAAACTTCAACTTAACTGGAATTATAGTCAGGATATATGTATTTTCGGCGAAATCGTGCAAAGAACGAATGTGTTTTTCTTATTTCCCGAGATATGTTATTAATTCCTTTTCCTCGACGTATTGCATCTGATTGTTATGTCCGCCATTTTTCAGTTTAAATTATATAAATGATGTGCCTGGCTTCGGATATAATTTATATTCATGTCTTTTCCATTTTAAGTCTTTATTAAACTTTAAATGTATAAAATGTCGGTTGTACCCATGAAGTATTTCCGCTGGAATACTTTTTTCTTGTTTAAAAGCTTACAAAAGTTATTATATATGATATTGTTATCACCTTGTTGGTACTAAAACTGCATCTATTTTGGCCGAAAATAGGGTCATCAGAAATTTTCAAAACAAAAAGGGTAGAATTTCATGGAATACAGGGCGGGTCTTTAATCGTGACCCTCCCCTTTTTTATATATATTTTTTAAGCCAGTGTAAATAAACATTTTTAACTTGACAATTTCAAGAAAACAGTTAAAATGGAAGGAAGGGTAGGGTAGCACATATTTTCAAAGATCTTGCCAACCTTATTTAGTCCTAAAATATGAGGACATTTCAAAAAAGCGGATATTAGAAGATGTCGCAAAACCTAGGTATTTTGAAATTTAAAATTCTTGAAAACTTCTTATGAGCTGGGGACTAAGTACCGCACTTTTCTGTTTACGGAGTGTTCTAATTTAAAATAAAATATAAACTTTCTCTTCAATAAACCATCTTGTTACTAGAAAAGTGCTATACATGTCCCTCGCAGTCTTAAGAAATTTTCCGTTAGGAATTACGTAAGGTATAAAATATTTGAGTTTTCTAAGTTTTTAAGAATTAATATTCTCTATTATTTAAGTTTTATCATATTTACATTGACCATTTTGAAATAACTAATTTTTATGTCCGAAAACGGCAACCAGTCGCCATATTAGAATGTTAAAATACAATATATACACAAAAAAGGAGTATTTCATGAGCTATTAAAGTGAACCATTTTATTCTATTTATATTTTCTTCAATCCATGATTATAACTACGAAAAAGTCCGGAAAAACTAATAAACTTTAAATTTTAGTATCGAAAAATGGCGAACAAAAACGCCTAACCAATAAACCGTTAATGTGCAGAGACCATGCAATCCATCGAGCGATTGCTCGTTCGGCCAACTGTCAGTTGGCATTTAACACTGGCAGCGATCGATAGTAGTTGACCGACTGGAGTAGAAATAACCATTTATCAACATCATTGTTTTATTAGCCAAAACCTAAACTATCTATAAAATTTTCTTTTAAACATTCAAGACACGGCTAGATTATATATATATATATATATATATATATATATATATATATATATATATATATATATATATATATATATATAAATATATATATATATATATATATATATATATATATATATATATATATATATATATATATATATATATATATATATATATATATATATATATATATATATATATATATAACCTAGAGATTGGGGTATCGGTCCTAATTTAGGGCTAGATTTAAATTGCTTTTAAGCTACGCCAAGCTTTCGGTAATGATTATTACCTTCTTCAGGGCTGCAATATGAGAAGAAATTTGTTTTTTATCTCTGTATGCACATTAATTAGAAATTGAGGATTTTTCGAAAAAAAAAAAGTAGAAAATTGTACTCACTGCTTTGCAATTAGTATCGATAACTTCTTGCGAAAAACAAACACACTTTGACCTTAACATTAAAATTAGATTTTACATACTGGCAGGAATTCCTGTTCTCCATATATTTTTATATTGAAATACGAAGCAAGTAAATTTCTTATGTAGGTTTTTTTGACATGTAAAGAATGTTATAGTACGTTCTGTCAGGATGATTGAAACACAGATCTAGGATTTAGCTATGTAATCACATCGATATACATCCAGATACAATTCTTATTCCATCATTTCTTTCTCCAGGATTGATTATTGGAGCTGTGTTATATAATAGTTTTTTTAATAACTTTTGTGGATATGAATTCTTGAGGAGAATATCATACAATCTTTTTAAGTTTTTTCTAAGTAGACTAGGGTGAGAAATCCTTTCAATACGTGTTTTTAGAGCCAATACTAGATTGATCTTTATTTTTTTGGGGTGGTTGGAATGGAAATTAAGATATCGACCAGAACTGGTAGGTTTTATGTACCAGTCTAGTAAAATCTGATTGTTGTCATTCCTAATTCGTTTAGTGTCCAAAAACGGAACACTATTGTCAGTTTCCCTTTCTACTGTAAACTGAATGTATTGGTTATAGCTATTAAACACTTGTAAGACCTCTTCTACCCCTTCTACAGGTACAGAAGTGATTAAATCATCCACGTATTTTTTTAAAAACGGTAGTTGAAACGACAGTTTAGGAATGCAGTCATCCAACAAATCATCCATTACGTATTGAGAAATGATGGGAGAAAGAGTGGCCCCCATGGGGGTGCCTAAAATTTGTTTATAATACTTTTGATTAAACATGCAATATACACTGTCAAAAATAAATTTTAATATTTCTAAAAAGTTGTTCAAGTTGAGATCTGTGTATTGGCTTATAGACCCCCAATTTTTTGTTATGCTATTTTTTGCTAATGTATAGGGAATATTACTAAAGAGAGAAATGACATCTAGGCTTATTAGGACATAATTCTGTGGAATTTGTTTTTCGTTTATTAATAATAATAATAATAATAATAAACACGTTTATATATCCAAAAGAAAATTACAAATAAAAAAAAAATAAACATAGACATCTATAATAGGAATAAAAGGCCACTTATCAGCTTCCTTCACAAGCGAAGGGGCTGTTGAAGCCTATTAAATAATTATAAAAAAATATTATTAACTTTCATAAAGAAAGTTAGTTTGAAGTTTTTCTAAAAAAGAGTGGTGCAGGGTGATTAAACAAAAAATATATATATATATACCTACGAAAGTACGCGTCCAAGTTAATAGCGCTAGGCTACTGAGGCACGAGACAGAAAATGAGAGAGAATTATTTTAGACATATGCAAAGTAGAGAGGGGATGTACGAGAAAATAAATACTAGTTTTTTTGTTTAACGAGGTCCGCTGTTATTGTAGTTGTTGGTCGAGCAATTTATTTTTCATTGATTTTTTAAAGGATGCAACTGACAGTGACGTACTGGTTATTTTATATTTGTTGATTAAGTTAGCAATTTGATAAGAATAACTTTTTTTAAACTGTTCTTTGTTGTGTAAAGGTACTGATAGCAGATACTGTCGGCGTAAATTTAAATTATGCACATCCGTACGGTATTGAAGTTTATCGAGGAGATATGGAGGACGGTGAAATTTTAAAATTTTGTAAAAAAAGCAGATAGAGTGTAAGATACGACGATGTTGCATGTTAAGCCAGCCCAATTCGGGCAGTTTATGTGAAACCCTCTGCCTTCGTCTAATACCGTAAATAAAACGTATGCATGAATTTTGTACCTTTTGAACCCGATTTTTAGCCTGTAAATCAAGGAAAGGACCATAAACGTTGTCTGCGAAATTAAATTGTGACAAAATGAGAGTGTCGGACAACAAGGCCTTGGTTTTTTGATTAAGTACATGTCGCTGAGAGTACAAAGGTTTTAATACTGAGAATGCTTTTTGAAGGCATGAAGTTACGTGATCATTAAATTTTAGTTTATTGTCTATGACAAGCCCGAGACTTTTAGACGAGTTTTTAAAAGCAACAGGGTTGGTGCCGATTTCGATTTTAATGGTGGATTCAAGACGTAAGCGTTCAGTCTCGTTACAAAATAATAATGCTGCGGATTTACTTGGGTTAATCTTAAGAAGATGTTCATTGGATTTACTGAAAAGATAGTGTAAGTCACGGTTGATTTGATTGTTTGCTATTTCGGCTTGATTGGGGTTAAAAGATAGGTAAATTTGAGTATCGTCTGCATAGAGGTGGTACTTGCAGTGACGAAGTGATTTGATGAAATTAAATGTGTAAATACTGTACAGAAGAGGACCGAGAACGCTGCCTTGGGGAACACCCGCTGTGATATTGAGTAAATCGGATTGTTTGCCATTCAAAATTACCCTCTGGCTTCTGTCCGAGAGGAAAGACGCCAACATTGCCACCGCCGACTGGCCAAAGCCAATATATTTTAGAATAGAAAGCAATATATTATGATGAATCAAGTCGAAAGCTTTTGTGTAATCTAATAGAATGAGAACAATTGCCTGGTTAAAATTTTGTGCTCTGACAATATCATCTACAATATCGAATAATGCAGTGGCGCAACTGTACCCGGTTCTGAACCCAGATTGTTTATAGGGGATGATATTATTACTGGATACATATGAAGAAATTTGAGATTCCATTACTTTTTCCAGAATTTTGGAGAGCGTAGGTAACAAGGAAATCGACCTTAGTTGACTAAAGTCGGTAGGATTTTTTACTTTAGCTAGTGGGATGACATGTGCTAACTTCCAATTTTTTGGAAAATATTGTCGTAAAATACAACAGTTGACAATGTGTGTTATGTATGGAATAACAACAGGACAGCACAAGCAAATTAGAGTAATATTTAGGTTATCTGCACCGAACGACTTAGACTTAATACTGAGAATAATATTGGCTAACAGTTCTTCTGAAATGGTATTAAAATTAAATGACTTGTTTGAAAGGAGATTATTATTGTAAAAATCGATTAAATCTTGTTTGGGACCAGTACGATTTTTTGTTATTCTGTAAAAAATGTGTTCATTTGATTTATGTTTTGAAGTTGTTCGGGAATGTCCTTGTGAGATTTGTTTAGAATATTTAATCTTTTTAATTCTGCCCATTTGTCTTTGATACTGCAATTGTGAAATTTATTGTTTAAATAAACTTTTTTTTCAGTTCTTATGGAATTAGTCGCTAAATTTCGGAGCTGCTTATAATAATTCAAATGCTCGGTAAGTCTGGTACGTCTGAATCGATTTAAAGCCTGATTTCTAAGGTTTTTTAAAAGCCTAATGTTGTCAGTCATCCAGGGACAGTAGGGTTTATTTGAACGGTTAGCAGTTCTCAATGGGGCATGTCTATCAAACAGCTCCAAAATAGTATCAGTGAGAAACGAAATTTTTTCATCGATATTATCTATGTTATAAATATTATTCCAAGGGGTGGCCTCCAAGTCGGCCTGAAAATAAGTCAAATTAATTTGTCGCAAAGCCCTGTACTTAAGGGTATTATTATTTAGCACTGGTGAACAAAAGTCTAGAACGATGTATACTAGCAGATGGTCTGAGAGACCCGCGTCCTTGACACCCACATCCTGCACATCTTCCGAATTGTAACATATTAAATCAATCAAGCTGGAGCTGGTACGCGAAATTCTAGTCGGCTCAGAAATTAGCTGACTCAGTTTGAAAGTGCTTAAAATATTTTCAAATTGTATTACATGGGGACTATCGTGATCAAGCATATTAATATTAAAGTCTCCGAAGCACATAATCTTATCACATTGAGTGTAAAGTTCGATTAGCGTATCTTCGAAATAGGCAAGAAATTCGTTAAGGCTTGCATTTGGTGGCCGGTACACATTGCCAATAATTATTGTGACATTACCATGTTGCGATTTAATCCAAACATGTTCTACGATATCCCTACATTCACTAAGCAAAACTGTATAATTAAAAGAAGATTTAATATAGATTCCCACTCCCCCCCCCACGCCCAAGCCGGTCCTGTCTGATAAATTTATAACCATCCACAATAACAGCGTCGTCGCTAATATTTTGTGTTAGCCAACTCTCAGATATTCCAATAATAGCATAATCATTCTGAATAAGACTGTCTTTGAAGATATCAAAATTATTCAATAAAGATCTTACGTTAATATGAGCGCAACGCAGCATAGGTGAATAGAATTTTTTTTTTAATTAAATGAGAAATGACGGGGATTGGAATGCTATAAACAAAAAATAAAGAAAGAAGAAGAAACAAATGTCTCGAATCACAAGCGGTCTCGAGCCGAATGAGCAGCGCAACTCCGGGTATACTTTAGAGCTACATACTTTACAATATACAAATAGTTATTTATATTTTACAAAAAGCAGGGAGGTCTATACAGTGTTAAAGTGATATATTGATTTTAAATTTATTAACAATATATTTTTTATTGTAGACTGGACAGAAATTAAAAAAAAAGAAAGAAGAAAAAAAAATAAGTACTTAGGTTGTTAGGTATCAACTCGTAAGTGATCTATTTATTAAGCGAAATTAAAAAAAAACAACAAGAGAAAATATATACATATATATACATATACACATACATATACTTATACATACACATATACATACATACATATACATACATACATACACACATACATACATATACACATACACACATACATACATACATACATACATATTAAATATCATACACATGTGCATGCACTAGACTGCATTTGCATTATATTGTATTAATTCTGAAAATTGAAATGAATCTGTGATATAGTATTCGTTGTTTTTATTGTATGCAATAGTTAAAATATCTGTGAGAAATTGTGCTAATTTACTATTTGGGGCTAATTTCTTCACTTAATGCCCTTAAGGTCGTTGCTATTACCGGGTGAACATTATTTAGAAATTATACATGAAACCAAAGAGGCCCTACAAAGAAAGCCGGATGGGCTTGAAATATCATCAAAGCAGTATCGTCGATTAAAACGATATGATTTATTAACAGTTGAAACAGGTGAAAAAGATAACCTAGTCAGCAAAGAATGTTTAGGAAAGCAAACAGGCTTGATTTTTTACTGTACAGCAAGTGAAATGTATGATATAATACATACAGCCCATTTACAATTAGGTCATAAAAGAGAAAAGGCAATGAAAAATGAATTTAAAAAAATACTGCAATATTCCCAGAGAGGTGATATATTTAAACCTGTGTCAATCATGTGCTTTGAAGAAAAAAGCCAAAAATAAAGGATTAGTTGTGAAACCTATAATTATGAATGAAATGAATTCACGTTGCCAGGTAATATTGTTTCTCCATTATACGGCATATACAGTGTGCCCGAAATTGGAAGGGAATTAAATTGTAGGCTTCTTGATTATTAGTTCAATGTCGCTTTGATAATGATTGTATCTTTTTTGTTTTGAAATATTTTGAAAAAACTAAAAATATAAATTGTCGAAAAAGTGCTGAAATTTTTTAATTTAAAATACTGTTAAAATCTATAAAAATTTATTGGGACAGTTTTCTGCGGGTGATACATTTCTTCCTTTGGTTTTAAAATCTGACGCTTTGGTTTTGTGATACCATTATCAACTTTATTTTTTCAAAGTTGTAAAGCCAATAAGGTAAACTTATTTTGGATTTTTTTTTGTATTTTTCATAAGAACTCAATGTGTTAGAACGAGACAGAAAATAGTTTGTCTGTCTCTTTCTAACACATTCACTTGTTATGGTAAGAGCAAAAAATAAAATTTTTATATCTATACATTCACTTCTAATTTAGGATAAACTGTATATCGTTTGACACTAACTTTAAATTAAGTTCGATTGAACGATTAAGAGCGTATACCACACAATCAGCGTGAATCACCATGTACACACTATAAGTTCACATCTTTTTTAAAGGTTGATCTTATCGACATGCAAAGTGAGCCTGATGGAGAATATAAATTTATTCTCAATTACCAAGATCATCTAACTGAATTTGTGATACTGAGACCACTTAAGACAAAAACAGCAGACGAGGTAGCAGATGTTATTCTTGATATCTTTTGTTTGTTTGGAGCACGAAACATATTGCATAGTGACAATGGAATAGAATTCTGCAATCAAGTAAGTGTAATAGCTTTGGCAAAAGACTTCTTGATTCATTTAAGTAACTTTCATCATCGAAAAATTAGCAGCAGGTTGGTCAACTATCAAATTAGTCCACGGTAAACCACGACATTCCCAGAGCCAGGGCTTCGTTGAACGGGCAAATCAGGACGTTCGTGACAGCCTCGTAGCCTGGATGTCAGATAACAAGTGTCAAAACTAGGCCAAAGGTCTTCGTATTATTCAGAGCACGAAAAATCGCAGTTTCCATAGAGGTATAAAGCGAACACTTTATGAGGCGATGTTTAGAAATCCACAAAAAAACCAATTTTTACCACACTTCTGTCGTAAATGGAATTGAGACCGAAGAACAACTTGAAGAACATCTGAAATTGATAAAACAGTCTTTAGAAAAATCAAATACTATAAACAGGAACAAATTCCGAAGTTGGTGAATTGGAACTAGAAATCGGAACTGAAATCGAAATTGAAACGGAAACAGATGTGGCAGCAGAAAATGATAGAAACAATAGAAAAGTGGGAAAAGGAAATGACATTTTTGGTTTGTGATTGCATGTACGTTCCACAAAGTGTGTGCATTGAATGCAATGAACCATTTCATGCTGAGTGTGGTGTTGATTTGGATTTGCCATTATGCAAACTCTGTGGCAATAAAAAAGCAGCTGACACCGAGAGAAGAGGTTGCAAACGGGGGCTTGAAAAACGCCGACAAAATGCTTTCCAAATCGCAATGCAAATATCCACCTGTTCATGTAGGTGACAATGTTTTGATAAACATACCCGACGTAGATCGTGGGCGTCTAGCGCCTCGAAACGTAGTAGCAGTCATTATGGAAAAGACTGATCTAGGTTTGTACATTCTTGGAACTAAAAATGGAAAATTGGAACGATTATACAGTCGAAATGAGTTTCAATTATCTCCTTCAGCATTTTTATCACTATCCGAGATCGCTTGAGGTTCTTCAGTCAACGTGCGCGAAGAAACCAAGTTGTCTTCTGGGTCTAAGCAAGTATTTGTTCGATGTAATTGCCTGAAAGGATGTCAAACGAAGGCATGCAGATGCATAAAGTTAAATATAAAGTGTAATTCAAAATGCCATAAGAGCAACTCTTGTAAAAATAAGTAATGGTTATTTTTAAGCTGTTTCTCTCTTGCTAGTTTCTTTTGCGTTTTTTGAAGGTAAAAACGTATATTGTATGTTGTATAATAGGCACTTTTAAATAAATGTTTTATTTTGTATATATAGTCGTTGTGTTATTTCAAACGCATTCTGGGTAAAGGCGTTCGTTCAACGTAGAACGCGATGTGGGCAAAAGAAATGCCGCACGATACATAACAGAAGCGCGCAAACAATGACTTCGTGTCGTGGGTGGCATTGTTTACCTACAACGCGTTGTGGTTAATAACGTCTCCAAACGCTTCGTGGTTAATGCGGTACCCGCAGCGCGTTGTGGATAAAAAATCGTCAGCGTTCTGTTGAATAGGCATAAAGCGCATGCACCAATAAGAATTTATGATAATACATGTTTAATTTACATATCAAACATACATTTACTTATCAGACCTATTTAAATAAAACCACTGCTCGGATACTTCAGTGTACCATTTTTTGGTTTTATTTGTTATTAATTTACTTTTATTCATGCTTAGTGGCCTATTAGAAGCATTTGAAGAACTAATGTATAGATTACCTTGAAAATTTGGCTCTGGTTATAGATGAACATAAACTCTCTTTTTAAGATATTTTAACTTGGGCGGTGTTGCCGCTTCTACTTTAAACCGGTAGCGATATCCGTTCTCTAAATTGAGTATCCTGTATATTATTGGATTTTTGTGTTGTCCTGAACATTCTAAACCCTTTATCTGTTAAGTTTTCTATACTTAAATTCAAATTCATTTTGAGAAAATGGCGCTTCAAAATTTACATTTTTGACCCTTTGAAGCTCTGGAACTCCCAAACAACAAGTTGCAACGAAATGGATTTTTACTTTCTCATCTTAGTTTTTAGTTATCTATTTCCCTACGCCAATTTTTAGTTTGACAGAAGGTGTCAAAATTTGACATTTTCTGTCAAAGTAGAAACTAGTGTCAGGAGGTAGATAGTTAAGATAGGAAAGTGCAATCCATTTAGTTACAAGTTGAGTCTTCTGAGAGTTACAGAGCTTCAAAGGGACAAAAATGTCAATTTTAGTATAGGAAACATAACAAAAAAGTGTTTAAAATGTTGAACAAAACAAAAATGCAATAATTATGTTCATCTGTGACCAGAACCAAATTTTCGATGTAATCTATTCATTGGTTCTTCAAATACTTCTAATAAGCATGTGTGTATGCAAACAGCGCAAATTAGGCCTTATCTTTCTAGCACTGAAGGGCCGGTTTTTAGAGACAAATGATATCAATAATATTTAATATACTTCCGGGCGACAACTAAATTACTAACTAGTCAGACTCAGGTATAGATTTTAATGATACAAAGAGTATTCGATTGCCGCATCCGGTTTAATAGATAGCACTATTAAGAAATCTTGGTTCTTAAATTTAGACCGTGTCAAATTGGACGCGCTTTTCGACGTTTCGCTTGCGATTGCAAGATGCATCTTCAGGGATTTTCACTCCACGAGATCAAAACGATAAATGTGTTTTGATCTTGTGCTTTGAAGAATGCTGCATGCTGCCGAAACATCGGTAAGTGGTTTCAATTTGCCACGGTCTAAACCTAAGGACCTTAATTTCTTAATTGACTTCAGCCGTGAAAGCCAACGTACTCCGGTAGCACTATCGATGTTTTAAATGAATTACACTATATATTTTTTGAGAGCTGAAAATATGTATTATAACCTCGATTATAAGCTATTGCTATATTTGACTGTTTTCGAGAAAATGATGATTGTTTAAATTTTATATCAGTCACAGGATCTAGTACGTTCGGGCGCTGGACTGTTTGACGTCGGCCGTTACGGCGTGCGGCGTCAAAAAAATAAGGACCAAATGTAGTTCATTGTTCTTATTTATAGTAGTACTTTATAATAAAATGAATTAAACGCTAGTTATCTGATTTTTTCCAGAACAATTGATTTTGGCACATTAGTTTTCTGTTCTACAGTTCTTACCGATGCACTAGGGTTTTCGTTGGTAGCTTGTAAAATGTTTCTGTCTCGATTTTCGTTGTTATTATTGTATCCGCTTCTAGGTTGTTCGAAGGCACCATGGTTAATTAAATTAACTACGATTTTCCTGAATTGGGTTTTATGAGGCTGCCGTCGTTCGGGGTACATCTCCAAATACCTTGCTGAGGTAACGTCGGCGTTTCTGTATGATTGAAAGTACAGAGCTAACATGTCAACCTTTTCTCCATTTGAATACGGAATGCCGGCCATTTTCTACAGGTTTAGACAATTTATGTGTCAGATTAATATTTTTATTGGGATAAAAGCGTACCTACTACTTATTAAAACACAGCTTTGATACTTTCAACTATTTAACTTAACGTCAAAGTCAACATCCAATTTTGTTTGTTTAAATCATGGCCTGAAACTGAAACCTAACTTTACGAAGTGTAATATTTCGATGATACTAAAAATCTATAATGCACTTGTGAGATATCACTAGACTGGAAATTTTAGGCTCTTTCCAAAAATCGAAAAATCCAATATGGCGGCCATAAGAAAAATGAAAGTTGAGGCGGGTTGCGGGTTAACAAAAAACAATGAAGACGTGTCGTATACGCCATCTTATTTGTCTTAAAAATGTGTCCCAATAATGTCACATTTTGGCAGCTGTCAAATTTACTGTTCTGGATATACTGGCCAAAAACCAAATCCGCCATTTTCGGTTTTTCCCCGATATTTCATGTACTAAGTTTCCTCTAAAACTTTCCCCATTTAACCTTTGCTGTAGGTATAATAGGAGCCGAGATCCCTGTATAGAGAAGCGAATCTGGGACACACTGTATATTCCGCAATTTTTAACATTTTTATAATATCCTTGCTATGAAACAACTCCGGTAACATCCTGAATATTTCCTAAAAATGTCATCCAAATTGGTCAAACCATCGGGGAGTAGTACATACGGCTTGAAATCGGTTAAAAACATATTTAAAGAATACCTTTGTCAATACAAACTTAGCACAAATTATGAATACCCTAGTCGCTTTTTCATATAAACATGATAGAACGGGCTGCAGACATTCCTCAATCATTATTTTATTTCAATTTTTTTTTTTGACGAGGATAATTATATACTTGTATTTTGAACAAAAAAGTTTAATTTTTGCTTTTTCGTTCCAAAAAGTACATGTAAGTGTACATCGTAAACCTTCTGAGGACAGTAGGAAAATTAAATGGTTATTACTGTCCTATTACTTAAAGTTGTCCTGTTTTTGGCGCGGACACTAGACCATTTGCCAGTTTGCTCGTCATCTAGGGCTTAGTCAGAGCTGGGGCGACCCTCCCAGATGATTTACGCCTTACTCCAGTTTAAAGACGTTATCGGTGGGATGTCCGGATCTCGAGGTTTAAACTCCCGGAACAAATATCTTTTTAAATTATTCCAGCTTTATTAACTTTATGAAAAGCATCTTGGCTTCCACTAGGTGCGCCTACAGAGAACTACTGGTATCACGAGATGACCTTTTCTTTCAAGCTATCCTTTCACCCCTCCTACTCACGCCTCAAAGCGGCGCTAATATCATATATAGAACTGGCCAGACGAAAAGGATAGAATGCAAGAATAAATAGGCATCACACGTTCACAGCGTCTACTCCTTTTCTAGCGGGGTCGTTAGTTTCCACACTGAGCAGTTGAGTCTCCCGCCTGCCCCCTTCAAGTGAATCTATTAAAGTACATAAACAATTAAGTCATTCAAGTGAATCTATTAAAGTATATAAACAATTGCCTTAAGTGCCGAAAATTGGTTTGTTTCTTGTTGAATATAATGGGTTGGTCCTATAAAAAAGTTGTAGATATCTCTTGAAACCCTATCTTTTGAGATATGTCCGATGGAAAGGGTCAACTAATTTCCGAGAAAGTGCAAATATTAAAAACTTTACAATTTGCAATGTAACGAGTTATGACTATTTGTTTATCCCGTGAAGCGTTTTAAAGCAATAATTTGGCTGCACAGGAGAGCAGGTAGAGACCAGTGCGAGAGTTAATTTTATTCCTCGTGACTAATACTAAAATAATCAATGTAGTACTGTAAAAAATTGTATATTGTAATATCAGTCACAACGAACAAAACAAAGTTTCGTAGGGCTCGTTTACAGCAAAATTATTGTTTAACATAACTAAATTACAAATGAAGTCACATCCCCGAAATTTTGCTCGCATATTTAGAATCACGTAGACGATATTTGTAAGAAGTATCAAATTTATATGTATGTATATTGTATGCGAGTTTCTTGCAATAAAGCATGAAGGGTATTTGAAGGGCAAGCCCATATTGAAGTAAAAACTCATTACAAATAATTTTTTTTTTAAATTATGGCGTCAATAATTTCCCTGGAGTTATAGGGGCTGTAAATCCAACAGGCTGAATGACGTCAGAGATATTTGTCCAGTGCATGCACTCCTTTATCAGTTTCGTCAAACCAGCTGTCGATTCACCCGCACTAGCCATTTTGAACAATCATGAAACACACGTTTTCTTGGAAACTATTAAGCTTGCGAAACCGCATACCAGTTTGTGCAGCCATTGGACAACATTGAACAACAGTATAACAATTTATGAAATCGTGGAGATCTTAGGGGAATCATAACCTCAAGCATTTACACCTAAAACTACATTTTGGGTTTTAAAGCCACGGGTATATGTCCCTTTAATAATAATATATTCACTTCCCAAGACTTTATTGCAGCTATAACCTATTGATCAGTAGACCAACAACAACAACCACTTCGTGTATCAGAAGAAGTTCCTACAGTTAGTTTAGAAGACTACGTTATGCCATCATCATCTAAAATCGATCCAGAAAAGAAATATGTTAATTCATATGCTTTAAAGCCACTTCCCACTGCTCAACAATCAGATCCGCGCAAAAGACAATACAGAAAAAAGAAAACCACCAAAATACTGACAAGCGCCCTTATACTCGAAAATCTAGAAAAAGAGGAGCAATTAAAAAAGTCTAGAAAATCCCGTTTCAAAAAGCAGCCACTTGTAAAGGGTAACCTCGTTAATTTTGATGAAATTTTAGCATCACCAACAAGAAAAAAGAAATTATGCGATAAAATTGAAACATCAAGAGAAAGTGAAATGGATTTGAGTTTGATTCAGAGGATGTGAGTTTCGTAAATGAGATGAAGATAAAGAGGTTGCTCTTAAGAATATTGAAAACATATTAGGTTTGCATTAAAGAAGACAATTCGTTACTATGTGGGCTGCATTAAAGAAATGTATAGTGACAATAAGGAGTATAATATTCAGTTTTTACATCGACTTGGCAATAATTTTACCTATCCCGATATTCCTGATGCTGATGTGGTACCCATATAAAATACTGTTCTCCATTTATCGCATCCAGGTAGCGTTAAAGTACCAAAAACAGCCAATTTATTTTCATTTCCGATTAATCTGGCAGTTTATAATATTAACTAAAGTTTAATACTTCGGTGTTTGAACCTTTTTGAATTTTATAATAATATGTACGTTAAATATTTGGAATAAATATTTTTTTTAGTTTTATATTATAGGTACGTTATATATTTGGAATAAATATTTCTTTTAGCTTGGTTTAATTTTGGCTTTTATATTAATTTTCGCTTTCATATTAAGTACATAGTACCATACTTTAGTGGGCAGTGTATATGCGTTGTTGGTACAGTGGCCACTTTATAAACCTTTTTTAAAATTAAAAAAACCTATATATAAACATATTTTTGCTATTTGTTATTTATACAGTTCTAAGGGCAAATGATGCAGTTCTCAAAAAGCAAAATGAAAAAGGTCAAAACGGGTCATAACGATTACAATCTTGGATATAAAACAAAAATTTGAAAAGGCGGCCAATGTTCCAGACCCTCCTCTAGATATAATGTTTACAAAAACAGAGGTTACTTTTTCGTTCGTTATGGTTACCCGATGTTTAATAGCACAAAACCCTCGCTTTGGTTTTTTCTTAAAGAAAATTTTTTATTCTTATTATTTTCTTTTCCATATTTTATGAGAATTTTATGATAATAGAATTAATTTTAAAATAAATTAAGTGCATTTGCATTAGCTATCGTAGATCCCATCACTTAGAACGGTTGAAAATTCAAAGCAATAACGCATAAACGAAATTCTATAAAATCCTAGATGTTATTAAAACTCCCGTGATGTAAAGCTCAAAATTGATTTTCATTAGCTTTATCCCAGTTTCCTCTCTATCACTTTCTTTTCAAACGGCCAATATTCTCGGCACTCCTGGAATTACTGCACCGACAAAATCCCCCTGAATGACACTGGCTTATGCGCTAAATCTCCCTCTTTCAATGCATTCATCTACTTAAGGAATAAAGTAGATTCATTTCATATAAAAAGCCCATAGTAAAGTGAGGCTCAGTACACTTTGGCATACACTCCGAAAGATATTTCTCTAAAAGCGGATTTCTCACCCAACATTTTAGGTTTCAATAAGGAATTATAGCGCTGGCCGTTCATAGAGACATTTTCTGATAGAAATTTTACAAAATAAACATTAACGTGATAAAAATATTAATATTTTATAGAACTAAAATGACATAATGTTATTATATGATACTTAGTTTTCAGTAGCGTAACCAAGGAATGAACTCAGGGAGTTAAGCTTTATATTTTATATTAATTAGTAAAGTTACTAATTATAAGATTAAAAACCATATTTTGTAAAGCTTTTTATTAGTTTAGCCACTCCCCTCTTAATCAAATCCGGGTTAATTTACTCTTACTAATCTAAAGTATACAGGGTGGTAATACATAAATGCGGAAAACTTTTGGATTTTATAGTTTTTACGAAACCACTCTACATATTTTGGTGAAACTTGGTATGCAACTTCTATGTGCATCAAGAGGCAGTTTCTGATGTACCGCAGTTTTTTTTATTACTACCAGTGGCGTTCGTGCGGGATTTTTATTGAATATTTTTTGATAAAAGGATGATACACCGCTGCTTTATCTGAAAGCAAAACTATTTTTGGAACCCTCATTCATACCTGAGTAAATTTGATCTCTTCAGTTTTTCTCGTCCGACGTTCGAATTTCGCGTAAAAAAATAAAAACCACCGGTTCGTATGACAATAACGAAAATATCGATAATTCAATATCTGATGTGTTATTTGATACCTACAAGCCGTTTCATTTTATCGAGCTAGGTTCTGGGTTTAGTTTATTTAAAATTAGAATTTTTTGTTGAATAGCACTCTTACCTTTAACAATCTTAAAAAACTTAAACTAATAAATATCTTTTAACCTCTTTTGTTTATCAGCGTGTATTAAAATATTTGAATTAGTTTAAATTAAATATTTCGAAAACTTTTGTACTGTAGTAGAGTAGTGTCACTTTTCAATCAGATGTCAGTTAAATCTTGTCATCTTATACGACGTAGCATTTTGTTTTGTTACAACACATCTTTGTGCAACTCAATCCATTTCTTCAAGATTTCATTTCATAAGATGGCTACTTATTCCAGTGCAGAAATGACCGACATGCATTTCATTTATGGTCTTGCTGATGGCAAATTAATTACAAGCATCCAGAATGTATGCTGAAATATACCCTCAACGGATGACACCTCGTCATACATTGTTTGCACGCGTTCATCGGCGACAACGGGAAACTGGAACCTTTGAAAATAGCAAGAATGTTTGTGTCATCAATACGATATTAGAATTCCAGCATTGGAAGAAGCAATACCGAATTTAATTGATGAACAACCAGTACTAGAAAAATTGCTTCGCAGTTAAATATCAATCATGTGACTGTATGGGTTATTTTGAAGGATCAGTTATTATGTCCATATCACGAACAAAGAGCTCAGGCTTTATTAGCACATTTTCCTAAACGCCTGATAGTTCAGCAAAATCACGAATTGTTGGTGCAGATCTTGTTAGGCGAAACTAGCTTTTCTAGAGAGGTGATCATTAACTACCACAATAATCATATGTGGGCAAAAGAACATCCACAAGCCTTAAGTGAACCTCATTATCAACAACAGTTTTCTCTGAATGTATGGATCGGAATCCTAAGAGATGATTTAATTGGCCCACATTTTTTACAACAAAGAAGTACTTCCAATATTTCTCTACGATATACCTTTTTATGTTAGAAGAACTATGTGGTTTATACATTATGGGGCTCCTGACCATTTCACTTTATTAGCACGCCGTTATTTAGATCAACATTATACAAATCGTTGGATAGGCCGAAGCGGTCCACATTTTTGGCCACCTCGGTCACCGGATATGAATCCATTAGGATTTAACACGTGGGCTTATTTAAAAAGTTTATTGTACAAGACTCCGGTGCAAGATATTGATGACCTGAGAAATCATCATTGATTCGTGTGCAGTAATTCAGAATTCTCCAGGAATTTTTTATTGCATACGTAGACAAATACGCAAGCGTATAGAATGTATAATTGCAGTGGGTGGTTACTTTTAATATTTGTTATGATTTTTGATTAATTAAGTTTCGTTGTTTTAAAAACATTATACACGATATGTATGTTTTTTTTGTAATTCTAAACTACCCATGTACATATGTGTATGTATTTGTCATGTGGTACAGTCAAGCACTCAAAATGTTTTTAATAAAGGTATTATGTTGCCGATATTTCGAGTGCTCGATAAAATGAAACAGCTTGTAAGTATCAAATAAAACATCAGATATTGAATTACCGATATTTTCAATATTACCATACGAACAAATGGTTTTTATTTTTGTAAGCAAAATCTCGAAATTTACTCGGAAATGAATGAGGATTTCAAAAATAATTTTTGTTTCCAGATAAAGCAATGACATACCATGTCATTGTAAAGTACTCAATATAAATCCTGCACGGACGCCACTGGTAGTAATAAAGAAAGTTGGTGTACATCAGAAACTGCCACTTAATGTATAGAATAATTTTTTAGCTTAAAACCTTAACAGCAGGTATCTCAAGAGTTATGAGGTTTAGGTTTAGTTTTTTTCTTAAAATGAATACAAAAATCACCACCGGAAGTTTTTTGCACTTATTTATTAACACCCTGTATATTAATATTTATCTACAATATTATGCATCATTTTAATAGGGTAGGTTTCATGTTATAATTTAGGCATACTTGACGATTCATTATGTTGTAAAAAAATTCCTTTCGCTATACATCTAATATCTCCGTTAATTTTATTTTAAAAAATATAAAAGAAAAATCTGGCAAAGCATTATAAATGTAACAAACCCCATAACTTAGGTCGATTCATTGAGGTGAGGCTGTAAATTATACGTGGCAAACCTGATGGCAATACCTTCTACTGACACTCCGATGATAAACTGCTCCACTTTCTAATAACGTCACGTAAACTATAAGAAAAGTGTTATCTAAAATAGACAAATATCCACTGGCGTATCATGGTTAGACATGTTTTTAGTTTTTATAAGTGTATTGGTTTTCAATCTAATCATTAATTCACTGGGGAACAAATTTCAAGTTTTTTTTGTTTCTTGAACAAAACCTACTTTTTTGAGTCAACTATACCCAAGTAACCAAAAAATACCTATTAAAGAATTTAGTTAACTTGCAAAAAAAATCTAATGCTTATACAAAGTTTTAGTTGACTCGCAAAAAAGATCTGAATTATTTGTTACAAAATTTTAACAAATAGGCATATGCAATGAACATACAAAATACAGATAACAGTATATTCTTGGCTCAACAAAAACAATTAAATAGCGCATTTTTATAATTGAATCTAAAGTTTAGATACTCATTTTGCTCTTCTTAGCCTGCCTGTCACAGTTCAATTTTCTCTGATACCTTCTTTTAATGTTTGAAATATTCTGGTGGAACCTCTCACCGTGGAAGTAATCCAGAAAATTAATTTTTAACGACATATTAGACCCTAGATCGCCTAGGTTTTCTAATCTGGGGACTCAAAAAGATTACCTCTTTAATTTTAGTGTCACTGATTCTATTCTTTCCTTTTAAATAACTGAAAGCACAGCCTTCTTCGCCTATAGCCTTCACACAAGTGCATTTTTTATGAAGTGGCGGTAGTAAAATCTTTTCAGGGGGGACTAATAACGCGCTGATTACATTTTTCTGTCCCGTATCAAAAGACTCTCTCGGTGGCCAATTTTCTTTCTGTAGTAATCCGACCGTGCTCGCTCGTCCCATTCGCAGATGAAGGAGCAGTATTTGATATAACCTAGCTGCATTCCAAGCAAAATCGCTACAACTTTTAAAATCCCACAAATTTGCCATTTATATCTTTCATATTGTATGGTCTCCAGTAACAATTTCAAATTGCTATACGTTTCTTTCATGTGCATTCTGCATGTTTATCTGCATGACCAACTGGGACTGAAGGTAACTTGTTTCCATTATGAAGTATCCCAGCTTTAAGACTTACTTTTGAGGAACAATGAAAAGTCTCAATATCCCTACAGGCTACCAAATTGTTTTCCGTGTTAAAAAATAGTGTTAGGTTTTTCTGATGGGTTCGGTACACAGAAACTTTCACTTCACCTTGCAATTAAATTCTAATGGTTCTGCTTTTCCCTTGTACAATTTTAAATCCCTTATAACGTCACTTAAATCACTTTTACTTATTTTGATGGGTCGGTGACATTTTCCGGTATACTACCGAATCCGTTTGATCACCCGATTCAAAGGTATATTCCTGAGGAGGATTAGGTACAGGCAATTCGTCACTATAAGGCACCGGCGTATGGCGGATAGTAAATTTGGATACTGTTTCGCAGACATTTTCTTCTCCGAAAAGCATATTTTGATGGGAGGTGTCAAGCAAAAGTAACAGACACTAACGTGGTTTTTCGGTTCTCGCCAGATCATAGGAACAGCGAGGGGCAACGTACGCTTTTTTTCCACCTAGCCAGCCGCGAATGTTGGACGCACATTTGTTGCAGCAGTTATGGGGAGCTCAATTTTTATCCTGGTCGCCAACTTTGCGGCCAAAGTACAAGTGGTAAGTCTTTTTTATTAAAGGGCTAAAAGTAAGTTTTTGTTTCACAAAAGTTACTTCACCACTTATATAACAAAAATGAGCCGGCTTAATTACACAAACACGGGACATGTTCTCAAAACTCTCTAATTTCTCAAATACGAACAGTTCACGATCAACTGGTGGTTGAAATACAACTAACTAACAATTTAGGATGTATGTTATATGTATTTAAACCCCTTATAAAGTACATCTGGTATAATAAATCCATGTATTTCTCATTTAATGGTCGAACTTTCTCATACATCAAGGGCAGGTGGGTAAATTATCATAATAAACATGGATAAAACCGGAGCCAACTGAGACTTTAGCAAGACAGATTGTTAATTAGTACACTGTTCCCCAGTTTTACAAGATAATTAGTAGAGCCTTATATGTAATTATTGAAAAAATATTTTTAATAGAAACGTAGTATTTTGAAAATATCAGTTTTTTATTTTGTAATCTATATTTTAGGCTTTTACTTTATAATCAGTATTTAAAACACCAATTTGAATATTTTTTTAATTAAAGTTTTAATTATTGCCCTTTACCGTCAGGCGTGTTATCTCTACTTACTATTTATTAATTTTATTATAATTTTCAGATGGGAAAACAAAGGTTAAATAAATTATTTAAGGAGTGCTGCTGCCGGAAAGCCGGAGTTGCCGCCTGTAGGAAAGAACATCCCATAAGTAAGTGGAAAATTTTCCATAGTTGTTTAAAATGAGGAAGTACGTTTCTTAATAAATATGGAATTTTTATTCTTATTTTATTACATACAAATTTTACTACTGCCATCCTCAAAGAGTACAGAATATCCATGGGTCGTTAACGTATCTGAAAAATAAGTCCTACCTTAAAATCGATACGAAGGCAACACTCTACTATTTGAAGACTATCAATGAAATCCGACATGTTTCATCCATCCATATCATTGGTTAGATTTGCGTTCAATCATTTCTATTGATTTTACTTTTAAGGGGTTGTTTGAAACATTGACACGTCGTAAAAATTTCCTGTGTAGTGTGGATTATAATCAGTTTCGTCGGTTTGATTATTTTTGCTATTTTATTAGGTTTATCGTGCTGAGTTGATTTTGGTCTATCTATTTAAAGCTTTAAAAGTTGAAACACACCTTAATATAATGCTAGTTAAAATGTGTTCATGTCTCGCAAAGAAGAGATTTATAGATTTCAAAAAAATAAATAAAACTGTTTTTATTGTAGAGTACCGTTACGATATTAAAATCACTCTAATTGATAAACAAAGGATCAGAAAAGCCCTTGAAACATTTCTACTGACTTATTTTATAGAAACATCAAAGATTATTTTGTTAATAAATCAGAAACATTTAAATGTTAGCAGTACACATTCATAAGATAGATTGGTAGCACTTCACCTTTAAACCCTACGTTACACGTATGTAATAGATACTTTTAGATAAGTAATCTGAACATATTTAATACAGCTAGTAGAGAAATAATTAGTCTGGAAAACCTACAGTAAATCATCGACCGCACTATCAATTATTATTAGCATAATTTTAGCACTATTAGTATTATTTGTAGATTTCAGTTGTGAGAAAGCCTCTTCATAAAAAATTATTTATAACACCAAGTTATTTAAATCTACTTTATAGTTAATAAGATTCTCCAAACAATCTCTTAAGCTGCTTCATTCGATGTTTGTTTAGCAGATACCAATATTTGGTGTTTTGTTTGTTTAGAATACCGTTATTGCAGAATCTTCATCCAGAACAAAGACTGGTAATATTATTTTAACACTAAAATAATTATTTTACAAATAATAATAATCACACTAATGTAGTTTTATTTTCTATCGAAATCTCGTATGAATCGAAGTTAAAAAGCTAATTATTAAAAATAAAAATAAATATTCAATATTTTATCCTACGTGCCACACGAAGTTTGGCTTGTGAAATTTTCATGTGGTAATTTTCTTTTATTTTCGGCTGAACAGACATCTGTTTTGTTTTAGTTTCAAGTCGTATCATGATATTGGAGCTAAAATTATAAATTGCAAAAGGATTTAAGAATGTATAACAATTATTTAAGAATTTTAATACAAAAGGTTCTTGGATGCTTACTTTTAATATATGTTTTTTTTTATACAGGATGTTCAGTTTTTTGGGGATACATTTTTTTTTTTAATTTAAGGTGCACCGCATATATTATTATTATTACACTTAAAGGGTTCGCTTTAAAAAAATTGGCAATATCTAATAAGATGGACATGCAGCGTTAGGTTAGTGTTTCCCTTTTATTACTATTAATTATTATTTTAATATTAAATGCGGTAAATTATATTAGTTAGAAGTAATACAGAGTGTTGTCAGGTTTAGATTTTATTATTTTTTTTATATTTTTAAATAGAATATTTAAAAATTATATAGGATTCAAAATGACGTTTTGTAACGATGAAACAAAAAATGGTATTAGATCCATTTACACACCAACATAGGTGACTTTATAACTTATTAAGCAGACCTTCTCTAATCTTAAATTATAATTATCACCCGGCATATGTAAAAATATTAATACAGGCATTCCTCCAGATGAAAATAAATTTAGAATCATCAGATTAGGTCAGTTCATAGAAACTCTGATGATAACATAACTGACAAAAATGCGTTGCAGTCCTTTCAATAAATATATGCACAATATTGAAGAGACATTAATATTCTTGAATTTGCTTTAAATAGAGTGGTTTGCCGAAATTCGGATTTTAACAACCTTAAGCAAATTTGTCACAAATTGAGCGCCTAATAACTCTGGCAAAACGTATGTAAAATTAACCATAGGGTCGAAATCAGATATAGAAGAAAACCGTGGAGACGAACGCATATTAGAGAGGGTTATATTATTGATACCTCTATAAAAACGCGTTATTTGCATACAATTAAGAGAATGATTTTGTCTGAGTAAACTCCAAATGCAAAATCATGGATTACAGTAAAGCAGGCTATACACGTCCAACTTGGTTGTTGCAACGATAGAGCCAACTAAATTGGATATTGCATCCACATTACCCGATTTCACAATAAATCTATATGTAATCATCAGTTGAATTTCGCTTCCTAGAGGTAAAAATCAAATTGTCATTACATCTAACATGTAATGACAATGCCCTCGCATTGTCTGGGACATTTAATTGATGACTCTTTTTACTTCGTGAAAGCTCTCGGATTTATTTTAACCCTTCCTCAGTCCCACTACAAAATGGTTTATTAGTGTAATGTAAGCTATTGAAATATTTTTTTTGACTTACTGTAGGCGAGATAACAAACAGAAACAGCTATCCAATAATAACATCTCCGTGTACAATTAAAAAAAAATTGTTCACTATTAACAAAACACAAAAAACACAATAGAATAACATCAAAAATTACCAATTAACACGAAAGTGCAGTGTGTTTACACTGTATTCGACTAGCTAGCTTAACTAAAATGTGTAGAAAACAAAATATATCTAATTGTTTTTTCTAAAAATGGCAAAAAATTCTTTCTTTTGTGTTTAGAACTTTTCCCCCCGCTACCCTCTTTTTGGACATTTCATTTTCAAACAGCCGTGAAACTTTTTCCTTCTGTTGAGCAAGTACAGTTGGCGTCAGATAAATCTATACAGCTTAAATGCTTCATTGTAAATTTTATTTTCATCTACCTGAATTACCTTTTATTTGACTACAATGATTGCTTATTGACGTTTACGAATTTTAGACATGGATAAGCAATTTTTATGATTTTAGATGGCAGTTTTCCTTTGTCGAGTGTAAATGGAGCATACCTTCGAAATATCTGCAGGGACAGGTTTCTTACAAAATAACAACCCATTAAGATGATGCTTACTCAGTGGAGTTCGTAAAGCAAGGTCTATTTAAAACTGCTGTAGCCGCGGTATACAAGATACATAGAACAGCTTGGCGTCAAACAATATTTAAAAATTAGAAATCCCGCAACTGCTTTAAAACCCAGCGGTAAGGATCGAAACTGATGATGTCTGTAGATTTGTCGTGGAAAAAAGCATGACAGACTCGGACCAAATAACGAAAATTTACTGTAAGAGCAAAAGTAATGTAATTGTAAAACAAAAAGAGATATTTTTGTCTCTGTCGATGTTTAAATGTTTAATTTCCTCTCAGCTGAGGAGTTTGAGTGTAGAATTCTTCTTTGGACGCCAACATGTTTTCTCTTTATATTCGCGCAATCATTTATGTTTTTCGGCGCCCCTTTATATCCTACGCCCCTGGGCGGTCGCCCAACCGCTATTCCAACTACAATCTTGAACTATGCGATACTGCTAAGTCATCGGTAAAATCCGTCACTTTGTTTGGGGTACTTCAAAGATTCTTCACATTGTCTTCAGCTTCTTCTGCAATGAAAAATTCTATCCACTCACTTATTATATTCTATACAAAAAATCAGTGGAACAAGTCGAGAAACAAGTTTAAGCAATGAGAAAGTAGTCCGTTATCAAATTAGTGATATCCATGACGCTTTAATTACTCTGGCTATTGAAACTAAGAAAACTGACGTGTAAATCTCTCATGATGCCACTTCTCTAGCTGAACAGTTAAAAGATTTCAGCTTCCTAGTTTCATTGGTTGTGTGTCGTTAGTAAATCTCTGCGATCCGTAGATATGCATCTCGGTAATAGAGAGATGTTGAGAAAATACTACGCCTTCTTGAAAGAGTTTAGAAAAACGAGTTTCATTTCAACCTGTATTTAAAGCCATAAGAAGAATAAGAAATGTTAAAAAAACGCCAAACTGGTGAAACTTTAGCTTCTCGTGATGAGCCTAGAACTAATCCAGAAAACAAATTTAAAGTTGAATTTTTTAACTCTTTTTTGGACGCTATCTTAAATTCGCTCATTGCAAGTTTTGAACAGTTTAATGAGAAGTCAGAAACTTGGTCTTTTTGGTATAGTATAAAAAAGATTCAAGAAAAACCAGACTTTTCAAAATTTCAGTGACTCCAATTAAAATTAACTATAGGGTCGAAATCAGATATAGATGGCTATGTGTTGTGTGATGCACTCATAGCCTGAACTCCTTCTTGCCTGATCAAGATGATGTTGTTACTTCTGTCTATATTTAAAATATCATTAAAGATCACGACAAATAAAAATTATATCTGGTATATGGATAAGATTGAGAATATTGATCACTATACCTCTAACGGTAGCAAGTGGAGAAAGAAGTTTTTCTAGGCTTAAGCTGATAAAAACCTATTTTCTATCGATAATATCTCAATCGAGGTTTACAAACTTTGTCAATCGAAAATGAAATTGCATAAAACATAGACTTCGATACCTTAGTAAGAGAGTTTGCCGATATAAAGGCTAGAAATGTACAATTTTATTAGAAAAAATTCCATTTGACATAAATGGTTGTTTTTTAATTGTTTCTCTTATTTTGTTTTTCCTTTCTCCACATGTGTGAATTGGAGAGTACAGAGAAGGCGCCGTTAATGCTAAAACCGGCACTGCGTACCCCGTTTCCAAAAACGATTTATCAAGAAGTTAAAAAACACATGTACATATTTAATAGCTAGTGTTAATTGTGAGTTTAACGTTTTTGTCACTAGGTCACAGTAAAAACATGTTTTTTAATTATGCCATTTTAATTTTTATTAGTAATTTGTTATGTTCTATAAAATTAAACTTTAATTTTAAACCTGACCCTAATTTAAACCGTTACCCCTAGTTCTATTAATCTAATAATTTAAAGCCCCTAAACGAGGATCTCTTTGAGAATTATCTATTATGGTTCCGAAATTTTAACTACCTCTAAAACAACAACTTAAGTGCCGATTTAGTCCGACAACCCTCGCCGTTAACCGGCGGTGCGAAATCGGCACGGCTGCTTGCATAATTACAGAAGCTTATCTTATCTAATCCTTATCAATGACTCGGCATATCAGTTCGCCTAAGAAAACCGTAAACGTCCCACGCTTTCCGGTTTTTGATGAACTTGCTCTAAATGCCCAGAATGATAGATATTATCACGATTAGATGTAGGCAATGCATAGTTTGTTGAAGTTGGGAACATAACGATATTGTAAATATCACACTAATGGCAATAGGTTATAAAATGATATTAGTATCTGAAATATTGGAAAACAGGTAATTATTAAATGAAACTGTTCCGCTATCATATCAAGAGTACAGTGGCATATATATGATTTTATACAGTTTTGCATGTATGAGTGATTTTAGGCCCGCTACTCACTATTCGTTCATTCGTCCATTCGTTGATTCATCCGCATAGTGTCGAGGGTTCCCTTCGACAGTTGCACAGCGATTCCGTCTTTTGGGCGAATAATTTAGTAGGCTTTGACTTCGGCGAACCATTTATCCGCATCAAGTCTTAAGTTTTTTGTATATTGTCAAACATAGAAATGCATGAAATCCATGTGAACGAATTAAATAGAAATTGATGAATACTATGGATAAAAAATTCGTCTATTCGCCCATTCGTTCATCCGTATGAATTGACGAAGCGAATTAACAAATTGAACCGATGAATCAGAATGAATAGTGAGTAGCGAGCTTTAGTATCTTTACTGCATTTTTGTCGTCCAAAAGTCACAGCTATCACTGTATAGTTGTCAAATATATTAGAAAATCTCTGTTAAATAATATATTATTTAATGAGCAACTAATGGTTATTAGTTGCGAGTAAAATACTATACTTTTTCTGTGACTATAAGCAACATAAATAAAAAACATTTATTATTTAAATTATGTAAGTGCACTTTTTCACTAACCCTGAGGGGAGGCCGCGGCACGGCATTGCTATAGAGATTGCGCCAATACACAATAACACATTATTATTTTTTAATGTATGTAGATTATAAAATAAAATCCTAATATCATACAAAAACAAGATATCTTTGGTTTTTTTTTTACTTTTTACTTATTTAATCTTCATTAACTAAAAAGGTATATTTATAAAATTTCTAAATCTCTTACCTTTGTTGCCAGGTAAACATTATCCAGTGCTTCTTTTATAAATCTGCTAATTTCCATTAGGGTGAACGTTTTGGACTTTTTTGCTCTGTAACCTTCCGATTTTCGTTTTAAAAAACACGTAATTTATAATAGGTGTCAATACTAACATTTTCTTTAATAGCAAGCGAACTCTTTAATATCGAGTAATGTGCCCATAATGAGGAAGATTTATACTTTTCTGACAACTCTCACTTCGACAAAACGAATTAACAATCTTTGAACTTCGCCACTCCATGAATAGTCTATAACGATTTCATACTATTTCCTTGAAATTTCGGGTAATAATTTGTCGGAAGTGGCTGCTTCAATAATATTTGGCGGTGTACTATCAATCTCCCTTTGATGTCTTAAACTCTTTAAGAAAAGTTAACTAAAACATTTTAAGAGAAATTAACTAACTTTTAAGGAAGGAATTTAGGCAAACCAATTTATTTTCAAGTGACCTATGATAAATGTGACAGCATATAAAATTATCGCGTCACCTGACGTGCCGATTATGCTATTTTGTTTTCTCATGGCATTTGCGATGAACTGTTTTAACCCCGGTATTAGATACTGCATTGGGCAATGCAAACAGTTAAAGGATGGAATAGTTCTGCGATTAATTACAGCCCGTGAGTAACGAAATCATTACTCGGATATGATGTCTATTATCCACGGCATAGGAAATCAATAAGATTTTCTAATTAAAATGGCTTTTGTAATTACTTGCCAGTCTTAGAAAAAAGTAATAATCCCCACATCGATCATTGTTCTCAGCAAGTCCCATCTTTCAACTTGGTAGGTGTTGAACTGATCATTTAATTTGGCAGTCAGACAGACAGGTATAGGTATAAACAATTGTTAAAAAAATTGCAAACTAATTATATTGATTATAGTATTCCTTAGTAAATATACCACTGTGATGTGCTCTCTTGATTTGCACCTCAGACACAAAATAAGTCAGATGTAATTATCACGCCTAACACGCCTAATCTATGATCTTGTTATTACAACCCTTGACTGAGGAAATCAATATTACTTGGGATTCCCTATAAATCAAATAGAATTACAGTACTAATCGCATACTCGTTCAGGTTGACCAATAATTAAGGAAGGAGGCCAGCTTTATTTAAAAAACCGTTCGTCTCACAACTTTCGTAAAAATATATTTCTGCTTAAAAATTGCTAAAAATACAACTTGAAAACAGTGTTTTTTTCTCTTGTGTATTCTGAATAATGTTGCCTTTACACCAATAATTTATTTTGGCTTTTGAAATAAAATGATGGGGAATGAATTTTTCTGTCGTTTTTAAATATCAATAACTCTAGTTGGTTCAGCAAACATTAGAAAATTTGTTCTTGTCAAAGAGTTCGTCTTTTGGTTTGGAATAATATGCGTCATAAAGTATGGTGTTCGGGATCTGGCCACCACGAGTCGTTCTTGTTTTTTCGCAGATTTTTAGATACAAAAATGTTTTTTTTTACATTTGGCTCATCAGCCATACAACCAGTCACAAGGTAAAAATTTGTAGGTATAAGTATTTACGAGTATATAGAGTTATATAATGAGCTGTGAATTTATTTTAAAATCACTTGCTTAAATTATTTATTGGGGACTTGTAAAGGATTTTCCCGTATATTTTGGCACCTACCTAGAGAGTTTATTTGAATAGATGCTGAAGTTTTGTCAACACGAAAGTTGCAAGGTTTTTTATGAATCCTCAGCATTTGTTATCATAAGTTGGAAAATATTTTTGGAATATAATACCCTGTATATTATCTCGAATTCTTAAAGATATTTTATTATATATATATATATATATATATATATATATATATATATATATATATATATATATATATATATATATATATATATATATATATATATATATATATATATATATATATATATATATATATATATATATATATATATATATATATATATATATATATATATATATACATAGATATACATGTTGATTTTTACTCCTTCACGGATGGAAAAATACAATGTGTTTTCATTCCGGGTGTACATCCGTTCACTACTGTCGATCTGAAAAGAACAGTTTTGTTGACGTTTCGCCAAAATCATATTTGGCATTTTCGAAGCTTTCTTTCTCGCGTCCGAATAGAGACTGAAGTGTTGGTGACTGCGACGCTTCCTTTTATACCCCCACTCGGGGCCGAAGGTTATATCTGCGCAGGCGTTGGTCGTTATTTATGTTTTCCGGATGGTGCTGTTGTTCTTGCGCTAATTGCGCTTGAGTTTTTGCGATTTTAGATTTGTCGATTATTGTCTTCCATACTGTTGGTAGTTTTAATGATTCGTCCCTTTTATTTAAATCACCTTGCTTTTCAATTTCAATGGCTTCTCGGATTATTCTGGTCTTATAATGTTCTATATTGGCAATCTCCCTACACCCATCGAAATTTATTTTATGGCCGGTTTCCTGATGATGTAGGAATAAAGCTGAGGTTGTTTGTTTATTTCTGATGCTGAGTTTATGCTCTTCCACTCTTGCTGATATTCGCTTGTTAGTTTGCCCTACGTACAACTTTTCACAGTCCTGGCACGGAATACTGTACACTCCGTGGTTTTCCAGTTTGATTTTATCTTTTGGGTTTCCGAGTAGTTTACCTATAGTTGTTTGTGGCTTGTGTATTGTTTGTATGTTGTGTTTCCTCAGAATTCTTCCGATTCTGTCTGTTGTGCCTTTTACATATGGTAAGACTACTCGCTGCTTTCCCGGTTCATATTTTTTTTTGTTCGTTGTTCGGGAAACTTGTGCATTAATAGCTTTCTCTATGGTGCGATTTGTGTAGCCATTTTTCTTTAAAGCACTAGATATTACCTTAAGTTCGTTTTGTCTCGTCTGTGTTTCAGTTAGTCGCACGGATCTAGATATTAGAGTATTTGCCACAGCTTGAATTTGTGCTGGGTGATGATGTGATTTTGCATTTAAATATCTGTCTGTATGTGTTGGTTTTCTATACACGGTGTATTCGAAATGTCCGTTATGTAGTTTTGTGATCAAAACATCTAAAAATGATAGTTTGTTGTTTTCCTCTAACTCTAGAGTAAATTGTATTCTGGGGTGGATTGAATTTACGTGAGTCAGAAATTTTTCGAGCTCTGCATGACCATGTTGCCATATAATAAATATGTCATCCACATAACGAATCCATAATTTGGGTTTTAAACTTGCTTTCTCAAGAGTTTCTTCCTCGAAGTATATCATAAATAAATTCGCGACTACTGGTGATAGCGAGGACCCCATTGGAGCACCATCCATTTGTTTATACATTTGCCCGTTGAAAGAAAAATAAGTATTTTTGAGGCAATGCTCCGAGAGTTCTATTATATGTGCCTGGAAATCCTCATTCAGAGCAATCTTGTCCAATGCTTCGTCGATGGGAATACTGGGATATAACGATTTGACATCTAGGGGTGCTATGATATCGTTTTTTTCAAGGACGATATCTCGTATAATTCGAGTGAAATGCTCCGAGTCTTTTACAAATGAATCAGCTTTTTCTACAGTTGGTTGCATAATTTCAGAAAGGTATTTCTCCAGTTTTTGTAGCGGCAAATTAACAGCACTAACAATAGGTCTGATAGGCGCCCCCGGCTTGTGTATTTTTGGTAAACCATAGAGTTTAGGACATCTGCTCGACTTTTCCCGTGGTATGATTTTTTGTTGAATTTCGGGGTTTATTGGTGAACTTTTTATTTTATTTTAAGTTGTTTTTTCCAGGTACGTTGTCGGGTCCCTTGGAACAGGCCTATAACAATTGTCTTGTAGGATATCCTGCATTTTTTGTACGTAATCTTGAGTATTCATAACCACTGTGGTTATGGATACTTTTAATACATTTCGTGTATCAATTTTTAATTCATAACCGTTTAAATATTTAAAGAATGCTTGATTACGCTGACTTTGTTTCAACGGAAATTACCTTTTTTATAAGTATATATTTTTGAAATCAGAAAAAAAAAGATGTTTAAGAATTCGGGATAATATACAGGGTGTTACCTTAAAAAAACTGTCAACTTATCAAAATTTGACATTTTCAAAAATATTTTCGCGTTTTTGATAACAAATTCTGATGATTTATAAAAAACCCTGCAACATTTGCATTTACGAAATTTTGATATCTACTCTTTAGATAGGTGCCAAAACATACATATATTGACGAGGTCATAAATTTCGGGTCACAGGTGTCCATCAGGACGACTTTAGTAAATAGACACACAAAGGAAATGACTCTCCGAAAACATATAACTGGTGATTGGGAGATGGATAATTTTTTTATAACTTTAATTTTATTTATAAATTTAAAATGGCGTTGGAAATTTGTATTCTTTCCGTGAATAAAAGTTTAAGTAAGTTAAAGGTAAAAGTTATATTACAACGATTAATTAGAACCTGATAAAGCTTATTTCTGCCAAGTATTTAGAACATTCGAAATACCGGGTGGCTAGAAAAAACTAATCCTGGCCCATAGTTGCTTTATCGCAATGCATGGTAATATCAAGCTGATATTTTTTACTAAGTATATGTCTTTCAATAACGGAATAAGAAAGGTTAAAATTAACATTTAAAATTACGTTTACACGTTGATAATTTAATAAGCGACTTAAATTTTGAGTCAACCTATTGTTAAAATAAATGAAGTTGTCATTGTTATTTGCAGCTAAATGTCACTTTGTTTTTAGTTTAGTAACGTTTCGTGCCAGGTAACTTAATTTCTTTTGTAATAGTGGCACTCTATTTAAAGAAGTCTAATTTAAAGATAATTTTAAGGTGTTATCGAAAAGAAAATTGGCATGGAAAAAGAATTGCGAGAGAGTTTCCAAGGAGGAGATGACCATCTTCTAGCATAAATCGTACTATTTGACGGCTTGTAGAAACCAGATCCGTTTATAAAAAGCTCAGAAACTTCAGAAATCATACGCGAATTTTCATTGTCACTGGAAAATCTACTTATCCAATTATCTGAACGTAAAATAGCATCCAGGACAAAATTCGGTCGCATATCTGTATAAGTTATTCAAAAACATGTAGGCATTACATGCTACAAAAGATTGCAAACCCCAGCAATTACACTTAATGCAAAAATCCGTCGATCAACAACAAATTTACGTCTATACTGGAGATTTTCGAATGCTGACCTACAACGCCTAATTTTTCAAGACGGAACGGTTTTATGCTCCAAGTCCCCCAAAACAGACAAAATAATAGGGTTTGCTATTCAACCAGAACGTTTGTACCACAGGAAATCGAGGTTTTCTAAAAGCTTATAGTGCCATTCGTAATGTCTTGGAACGGAAAGACTCGCCTATTTTTTACTGATACTCATTTAACGAAGACAAGCGCATATAGCTACATTTACGTGATGATTTACTACCGGAAATGCATCGATTGTACCCAAACAACGATTACGTTATTATCCAAGACAGCGCTCACGGACAACACAGTAATCATTTAGACTACTCAGTATAGAATGCATTGCAAGAAAAAGTATAGGCTCAGAGACAAGAATTATTTGCAAATTTGGAAAATTTGCGCCGACTGTTAGAAGTGTGGCCAGAAGTGTCCAGAAATTTCATCACAAGAGCAATCTTACAGTTTAAACATACACTAAGAACTATAAATTTACTTAATGAAGATCCCACAGTACATGTTTATAAGTAGAATATAGTATATTCTATTATAAAACTTTAAAACTTAGAGTTTTGAAGAACATCGTTAGCGTGTAATTGATTTTTTCTAGTTGATATTAAAAAATTCCTTTGTTTGGTAAAATAATTGTTTGAAATTTGGCAGGAATAATTCCCGATTAATTATCTTTAAGAAATCTCTATGCGCTCCGGAGAGGTAAGGGCTTAAGAAGGATTCTTTTTTTTTCTAGCCACCCTTACTTTCCAAAAAAATTAAAATTTGTGTTTTAATAATATTGAATATTTAATATTTTAAACGCTAAACATATTCAGAATTTAAAAAGATCGTTTTGTTGGGTATCTGTACAGAAACAGAGGGTCTTCTCTCGAGACCACTTAGAAGGTGACAAATTCCGGACATGGTATAAACCGTGAGAGCACCAACCCACATGTGAACCAAGGGTTAAACGACCGCAGAAGCATTCAGGATCTGAGTCTTCCTTCAAGGGTTCAATTACCGAGGAAGATCGTAAAATTTAGAACCAGAATTAGCTTCAACGGTATATCCAGTAGCAAAAACTTTTTCATCTTCAACAGTCTAGCCGGGGGATACTAATTTCACTTTTTCTAAAGTCTTGTTTATCGTATATTTTTTTTCTATTTTTAAAAGAAGAATCTTCAATCCAACTTTCTTTTTTTGTTAGGATATTTAGTAAGGGGCTAAAGAAATGTACATCGAAATTATTATTAGTATTATAAAATAATCTTATTAGAAAGGTTAACTTTTCTACGAAAAAGAAACTAATTATTTAGTTTTAGTTACACGGTAATTTGACATATGTTTCTTGTTGACAAATGGCGATATTATCATAATTTATTGAAAAGATTTTAAAACACTAAATATCTTTGATTGAAATAGGAAGTAACATTTATGCGCTCTGACAAAGCAGACTGTGTTGAATTATTTTTGAGTCACTGAAGTTAATTTTGCTCGTTCGAAAAAGAAAAGTACGTTTACTGTTCGACTACAGAAGTCATAGTCAATACTGACTCGCATTACTGGCCAATTGGCTCTTGACGGATCAATCAAATTAATCAATACTCCTTATTTGGGTCTCGGGGCAATTATAAGATCAATTATAATAAAATACTTCTTGTAACAGTTAGAGATTAGAATTATTTGGTTGTTTTTCTTTTCTTTGGAAGGGTTGGAAGCATAAATTGTCTGTGATATGACTGCTAAAGCTGTTTTGTTTAATAGCTTTTTCTCGTAGAGAATAAAATGTATTTATCGTTATTTTTCAAATATAAATATATCGAACTTTTTATAGCCAACCGAGTTCGTTTAGCTCCTATTTTTCTGTTATGCGAACTCTCTAGGAATTATATATAGAAACATGATTAAAACGATTATGATAATAGAACAACTAATTAAGTTTACTGTATACATGATTATTTCAACAAAAAATACAATGTTAGATTTACTTGTTTTAATTTTTTCATATTTACTTTTTTCAGTAAAAACGTATATGTGTAGGTATTGGTGTTCTATTGAGTTTTTAATGAGCAGATGTTTTCAGCAAATTGTATCAACCGCTTATGAACTCTGAAGGGGCACAACGTAGGAAAGATAATATTAAATTAAGAAACGATAACAGTTAAACTGTAAATTATAAGTTTTGTTTAAAATGGGCGTTAGGGGGAGTTTCAATAACGTCGCACACATAACATTTGTCTGACTATATTACGTTTATTTTTTGAAGATGTGCATGATAACAAGTATAGCCGAATTTTAGACGTATTATGGTTGTAACATTTTTTAGGAATATAATCACAAAGTTGTGCGTACTTTGTAGATGAGTTTCTACATAAATTGTTGCATCTGTTTTTGAATTTGCAGAATATCTGTGCTTTAAGAGCATAGTGTGCATTAAAAAGAGAGGAGTTACGATGAGATGTTATTCAGCTGCGAATACCTTCCTTAAATAGTAAATAGGCAGTTTCATTTCAAATTAAACCACAGTGACCCTTAATGCAAACAAAAGAAATTTCCTTGCCGCATGTCCTACAGAAGGGGATTAATTTTATGACATCAAATTTTGGCATTAGTCAAAACTTTGAGAACAGGCAGAATAAGACAAAATGACAAATTTATTATTATTGTTTTCTAGTGAAAGTTTAAGGGCTTCACGAATTACACTACCTTCTATTGAAAAAATGTTACAAGTTTTATCAACTTTAAATTTATAACTCCTATCCAATTGAGGAACATATAATCCAGCACCATTGCCTTACATTGTTTTGGAAGCATGAGTAAATATCTGTATTACACTGTTAAAGTTAGATAGGTCTAACCGTGGCGTTTAGTAATGCACTGTAGTACTCGTAATTAAAGGTAAAATATTGTTTAAAATGAAATTATAATCTCTCTCTGATTCTCATAACGGAGGAGAGTTTTTGTGTACCAATATTTGTTCATTAAATCATAAGTCTTTAATATTAAAATGTTCTGAAGTAATTCAGTATCGAAAAAATTTTGCTTTAATAAAAATTTTGTGCTAACTGATTCTCCTCAAATACATAAAGATGGCTCCAGTACTTTTGCACTCTACTGGTGTGGATTTCATGGCACCTAAACGATCTCTTTTTTACAAGGGTAAACAGATTTTGAAAACTAAAAAAGTCAGTAAAAAAGTAATGTTTGTTTCCTTCCTAAATATATTAATGAAAATAATTTTAATTAATTAAATAAAACAGCTTTGACAGCAACGAATTTATTTCGAATTTATAATATAGCAGCCGAGCCCATGCCCTTCGTTGCACGTACAAATTAAAATAGGGAAATGAAATATTTGTATATAACAATAAATAATAATTGAAAATGATAAGTGAGATATGCGAACGTTAAAATTATTTAACTTAAAGTAATACTTTTTTATAAACTATATTTTTAGTGTCTCTTTTGCTACCTAAATACATACATTATTTTTTTCAGTAACCGGATTATTCTTGAATTTTATTTATCGATGGCAAAACATACTTTACGCGCCGACGGGTGGACTACGTTTCAATTTATTGCTCTTATTTTTTAAGGTTTTAATTAATTATTTAAAAAGGGTTTACCACAATATCGAGTTAAAATGTTATTTACTAGGTTATTTAGTACAATGTTCTAGAAAACTTCGAAACATGTTTTATTTCTTTTTACTTTCTGAAGAACGGAATTTCTATAACCCCAGAAATTCATTGCTTGATAATTATTTTTGAAAACCATTGACGAAATAATCGTCCTAAAATTATTTTAAGTTGATCATACATTGTAAAAACAGGCCAAGACACCCGCATAAAGATAGAATTTTAAAAACCTAGAAACTTATTTTTAGACAATTATTTTTGAAAGTCTGGAAGGTGGAATTTCGAAAAATCCAGAAAATTCTTTTATACAAGGGTTTCTGTATTTGTAGAGTTAATGTCAAAATAAATGTGGATATATGGGAATCGGTAATTTATTGCAGAATTTGTATCTAAGGCACAGATCTCAGAAAAATTAGAAATCTTAATTAATTGTACCCTGATAATTTTAATTGACCTTTCTAGTTTCTATTGATTCAATTTAACACTATCTTCGTAAATTGATCAATCCTAGTCTATAAATCCTCCTAATGTTAACTGAACTTTTTTATACCTTTTTTTATTTATCCTTTTCTATTGTTAATTTCTGGGTTATTTTGAAACAAGTTCTCTTCGAGCCTATCTTATAGAGACGTATCATTAATAAACTTCTCGTTTCAAAAATACTTTGTGTTAAAGAACAAATACTCAGCGAAGCGAACCTTTATAAAAAAAGTGGGTCAAATTTAGATGAACAACATAGCCCATTATAATAATTTAATAATTACTAGAAACCTCACAGATTTTTATATTTTTTGGAGCCAATTTGGTAATACATAGAAAGTGGCGAGCTTGTCAATAGTTCCTGATTCGTTAGGGAAACTTAAACATACTATACTGTTCCTCCATTTTCCTCCGTATTCAGATAATAAGAAACTGGATACTGAAACACACTCACTGAATGTATGCCAAGTAAATTTGCTGTTAACAGTACTGGGCGTTCACAAGGATAGTATAACCCTACGGGTATACCTAAGGGACCTAGAAGATATTTTATTATATTAATCTTATTTTTAGATTAATGCTTACCTCATTTCTTCATTTTAAATTAAAAAAAATTGTGTCACTGACCCCCTAATTTTTTCCTCTCGTCATCGGTCCGACGTTATCGAAAGGTCAAATTTTATTTAAAACACGGGTCCGGAGCATCAACTCTCCAAACACAGACAATTATTTTTAAGTTATTAACAATAGAATCGCCCTAAAAACTCATTTAGCTGAAGAGGTATTGTAAAAAAGGAAAAACACATTTCCCTTATTTAAGGGTCGAATTTCCAACAATCTAGATTTCGAAATAACTTTTTTAGCATATTATAAGGCACTTCTTCTAGTATATTTTATTCAAACCGCACTTTTTAATTTTCACGACTTCCATATTATACAGAGTGTTATGTGAAACACTGATTTTTTGCAAAAGTGTGTCCCTTCAGAGAATTTGAGATAATTTTGAAGAATCATGGACCAAAACAAAAAACTGCTTTCTCCGATTTTGCCTAGCTTCATTTTTCTCGGAATACGGGGATAATAGAAAGTTTTATCTTTCCGCGCAAATTAATTACTAGCTCAGCCGTTTTTTTTTGCGGGAAACATACGTGTAAGAACTAATGCCGCTACCATAATTATTACCAAAATAATATACAGGGTGGGGCAAAGCCAAATGATCACCAACTTAATAAAAAAATAAAAATTGTAACTTACGAATCTCACAATTAGCCTGCAAAAGTGACGTAAATAATATTTAAATTTATTGATTTCCATGCCAGTATTGGGTAGATAGATGCCTTTTACCTAAACGGGTTTTTGTTTTTAATGTTAGCTGCACTAATCACGAAATAAACGACTCACCTTCTGAACTTGTTTGTTTTGCTATTTTGAAGAATCGGTTGACTGGACCAAATGTTGTAATTTAATTTTGATCCACTTGAAATATTGGGCTCATATTTAGCATATTTATAAATTATTGAAAAATTATTCATTTTTTACATAAATAAGTTAAGACGCCTATATCAAAATAGTTGAAGAAATCGGAATTTTTCTGGATTGAATGATTTCGAACATTTGGTTAAAAATTAGGAATTCCAGGTGGCGGTACCGATACGGACAATTTAATTGTTGATCACCATAAATAAATTTCGTCCATTTTGATACCTCCTTCTTAACTTATATTATGTAAAAATAAAAATATAAATAGCTCGCAGTATCCAGTCAAACAATCCTCTACAGGAGCAAAAAAAAACAAGTTCAAAAAGTGAGCTGGTTATTACGTGACTAGTGCAGTTAGCATTAAAATAAAAAAAAGTTTCGTCAAAAGTATCCTGTCTACCCAATACCCAATACTGGTATGAGAATCAATAAGTTTGAGTTACTTACTTGCTAGCTAATAGTGAAACTTGGAAAAACTATTATTTTTTATTAAGTTGCTGATCATTTGGCTTTGCCCCGCCGTGTATATATTTATTTTAAATATGTTAGCGACATCACTTCTGCCTCTAAAAACGGCTAATCTAGTAACTAATTTGCACGGAAATTAGTTTTTTTAATTGTTCCTTGAATTACTTTGACATGAAAAGAGGATTCCAAAAAAAAAACTATCTCAGATTCTCGGAAAGGCGACACTTTTGCAAAAAAGGTATGGTGTGAAGATAATAAACTAGAAGAATTGCGTATTCACCTGATAAAAAAGTTATTTCGAAGACTTTTTGCGTTTTGTAATTATGTAACTTTAAATTTTACCATAACTATTGTTATTTCATTCAGAATCATTCTAAAATCTCATTTAGTTAAAAAGATATTGTAACAAAATTAAAAACACATTTCACCCGTTTTCACCCTCTTAAGAATGGAACGTCGATATATCCAGAAATTGATATTTAGGTTATTAGTTTTAACAACCGTTGATGTAAGAATCGTCTTAACATCTCATGTAGTTGAAAAATGTTGCAAAAAAAGTAAACAAGTTGTTTTAAAAAGTCATCTAGTTAAAGAGGTACTAAAAAAAAGTAAAAATCCTTCTCATTGCTTTACACCTCCCCCTTGGAGCCTGTTTTAAGGAATCCTTTCTTATATGGTTCTTACATCACAAAAAGAAAGTCCATGCCAAATTTAAACGTATTATCTTTAACTGTTTCAAAAATATGGTGATTGGTCAATCAGTGAATGTGTTTAGATTAAATAGAATAAATGCTAAAATATTAGTCCATTTAAAATAATTGAAACCTTAATATTTTACTCTTTTGTCGCTAAATTTAATTATTGGGAATGGGATTAAAGTTTTTCCACTTAATCTTCAATGTTATGCTATCTTCCGGCCAATTAAGAACTTAATAAATAATCTCCAGCAAATTTTCTTTTGCACTTTTATTATAAAAAGATTCTGTTCATCCTCCTTAAGATTACAGAATATCTACCAAGAATAATGCTTACAAAATAGGGTGTATTCTTTGGAGACAATAGGACCAAAGAAGGATAGGACCAAAAATATTTAGATTTTCTGTTTTATATCTTATATTTTAAACCAACAATTTCAATATATATTTGTTTATACAAAATATGTCTATTAGTGCTTAACGATGTTTTCATACCCTATGACCCTATTTTATGACTCTTGAGGACTAGTAACGCTTGTCTATTATCAGCGTAGATTCATAACGAGTTTACTCGTTGGGCCTTAACGTGCAATCTCTCTCGAAGCTGAATTAAGACCAGCTAGTTTAGCTAGGATTTTTGTATACTATGTAGTGGCGGTTTGTTAATAAGCGCAAAAAAGGTGCAGCACTGGTCACATTCAAAAATATAATAATTGTAAAACTATCTCAGATTTAACTTTTATCTGCATAGTTTCGTTGTCTCCGGCAAAGCGCTTACACAGTGCCATAGAATATATATTAGCTATTTATGAAAATGCATAATATATTATCCGCGTTCCCTTGAAAATTGGCGTTTCGACTGATACTACGTCAAGCAGCCGTCGCACTGCGAAGTGACGTTTTCGTCGCGACCCATCCTATAGCAGCTCGCATCATATACTTGTAATATACATTGTCTCCTTGAAGCGACCAATACACGAAAAACTTTTTACTAAATACCGAGCTGCGAAGAATGTTACCGTCAGTGTTTCGTCTTACTATGAATATGCCGTATTTGCTTACTACTCGATTTTAAACATATGTCCCAGACATGCGAGAGGGCTGAATACGATGATTGTTGCAAAAAAAATCATTTAATTCCTTAGTTATACTTGTCAGTTGAACAGAAACTTTTTCATTGATGACTGACAAATTTGCCGCAAACAAAATAGCATACTTCTACTTTTTTCTATTTTTAGAAAATGTTAAAAACTAAGATTTTAAAATCTCATCTCAATAAGACTTTAGAACTTTAGCCTTTAACAACCTTTGCGAAACCCAGGATTTGCTAAAAATTAAACACATAACAATTGGAAAGTAGAATAATAAACGCCCTATATAATATCGTTCTATTAAATGGGTATGAACAAAGTATACTAGTCTTGGTTATATGATATTTACTCTATTTTATCTTATACAACACTGATCTTTCTTTGGATGAAGCGTTTGATACATTTTATAATTTGTTTATGAATTATTTTAATATGTTTTCCTGTAAAAAATAAAATTTATTAAAAATAAAAATAATTGTGGAAAGCCCTAGGTGACCCAGGATATTCGCTTTCTTTCCGAATATTTGAAGGATTTTCATGCCTTAGACAAACAAATAAAGTTACAAAATATTCATAAACAATATATAGAAGCTAAAAAACATTATTCATTAATGATTAAAGATGCGAGAAAATCGTTTTATGACAAAATTATTTCAGAGTCTGAAAATAAATCAAAAGCTAAATGGGAAGTATTAAATAGATATCTAAAACCAAGTTCGACGTTGCAACAACATTTGATTATAGAAAAGCAAACAGGTAAAATAATTAATAAATAATTGTTAAAAATGCCTCCGGTCAGCTTACTTGCTTACGCCGCTAGAATATTTTAAGGTTCGTAATAGTAAAAGGAGAGAATTATCTGTTGATGAAGTACGTAAGATAATATTTTGCCTGAAAGCTTAAAGATATCAAGGAATAGATGGTATATACAAGATATATGGAGACCCATCCACTATTTGATAAATCTCTCCCTGAAGCTTGGACATTTTCCCAAAATTTGAATAACATCAAAAATATCTCCAGTCTTCAAAAATAAAGGAGACAAAATTAAAATGTGCAATTACAGGCCAATAGCTGTTCAAAATCAATAGGAGAAAGTGTTTGAAAGAGCATTTTTGAATCTTTTATTTGAATTTATATTGAGCCACCTACGAAAGTGTGAAATATATTCTAGAATCTATGGATGTAAGGCAATCAATATAGGGAGTATTTTTTGATTTCAGTAGGGCATTCGACACGGTAGAACATCTTGTTTTATTTTTTAAGCTCGAATAAATTGATGTTAGAGGTATCGCTGTAATATTGGAATAAATCTTACTTGTCTGACCGAAATCAAGTTGTTCAGTTGTGTTCCGGACGGAGGCCAATCGACTCCCCTAACAAGCGGGGTTGGTATCCCACAGGATAGCCTTCTAGCGCCAACCTTGTTCACCATTGTCATTAACAATCTTTCTCACATAATAATTCGACAAAAACCTATCTTGTATGTGGGCGACTTGAATTTTCTGGTAAGTTCTAGTAGTGATCGCATCAGTAAAAATGTACAAAATCTTTAAATGTATGTCAGTTTTGTCAAAAACTAACTTTTTAAACTTAAACTACGAAAAATCTCAGTTGCTAGAATTTATGACAAGAAATAGAAATTATGATCGAAGCGTGCTTATAAGGTTTGAAAACAGAAGTTGTATAAAGCAAAAAAATAATTTAAAATTTTTAGGTGTTCACTTAGATTATAACCTTACATAGAACACTCAAATAGAAGTTTTGTGTGGAAATGTGAGTTCTTTCTCGTTTCTTTTTAGGCAGCTGCGGCCTAGTTGTTAGTGACAGTGCTATGTTGACATTATACTATGGACAAATTTACTCAAGATTTTCTTACGGTATTTTGTGCAGTGGAAATGCCACTAGAATTAACAATTTATTTGTTTATCAAAAAAATTTGATTAGAATTTTTGGTTAAGTACCAAGTAGAAATACATGTCGGTCACTGTTTATTAATTGCAAAATTTTAACAGCAGCTTGCATTTACATTTATAAATGTTATATGTACGTAAATATGAGGAGAATATCCTAAAAGACAATGTGTTCACTTTTACAATACCTTTGTTTACCTCAGTGTTGCTTTGCTCAAACACCGAGCAGCCTTCATTATATTCTTATAAACATTTTCAATCACCTATACCAATGCTTATTAAAAAAGAAATGGTACCTATATAGAAATTTTAAAACAAAGCTAAAAAATGGGTAAATTCCCTTACCCGGAACTTCCCTCGTTATAAATTATTACTTTTATTGGGAAGAGTGAAGTGTGATCCAAGTTAGTTCAGTACATATTCACAATATATATGTGTTACATATATTGTCTCTTCATTTTTATTGGGCGTCATTTTGTTCTATCATATTGGATTCCTACCAGTGTGTTCACCATTTCTTTTCTACCTATGCCACACTTGACTTTTGGGCATAATTTAAAATAATTTCAATAAGTATCCCATATTCATATTTAATTTTTCTACAAAATTTAAAATCAATTGAACAAGATTTTTTTTACGTTGATTTTTTAGAAATTTTATTTGGCCGTCATTTTGTTTCGTCATCTTAAATTGAAACTCAGATTATCTGAATGGTTTTCATTAACGATCCTCTTATTGTTATGTTAGAGTGGTGTATTATTTGGGGTTAGGATCCAGTAAAAAAACAAAGGCCCTTTTCAAGTTGCTGACGTTTCGCCAATTTACTTAACTCTAAGATAACAATAAGAAGATCGTTAACGAAAACCATTTAGAAATTTAATATCTTGGAAATATCTGCTAACAATCGGAGTAGCTAAAGACTGATAATATGGATATCATGCAGGATATATAATTTATGTGTACTGAGGATGCAACAACAAAGTTGCGAAACGTCGACAATTTATAAAAAAACTTTTGTTTTTTTTACTGGTAACTAACCCCAAATAATACACCACTGTAACATAAAAACAAAAGGATTTTTAACGAAAACCATTTAGAAACTTAATATCTGGGAAATATCTGCGGTCCAACGTAGTAGGTAAAGACAGAAAACATGTGTCCTTTGTTTTTTTACTGGATCCTAACCCCAAATAATACACCACTCTAACATAAAAACAAGAGGATCGTTAACGAAAATCATTTAGAAACTTAATATCTGGGAAATATCTGCGGACAAACGAAATATGTAAAAACTGATAATATCGGTTGCATGCTGGATATAAAATCTACATGTGTCCTGAAGATGCAACAATAAAGTTGCGAATCGTCGGCTATTTAGAAGTGGTTTTTTGTTTTTTTTACTGGATCCTAGAACCCCAAATAATACACCACTCTAACATAACAACAAATGGATTGTTAACGAAAACCAATTAGAAACTGCAGGATATAAGATCTATATATATCCTGAAGATGAAGCAATTAAGTTGCGAAACGTCGACAATTTCAAAAACTACTTGTTTTTTCTACTGGAACTTAACCCCAAACAATACACCATTCTAACAAACATAAAGAAAATATGAAGTCAATCGGGTAAATAGTATTTTAGCTATGTCGCGAACTGACACACAGACGGACCGAACGAGTTGATAAAATAATTGATTTTTTTTTGGCATCTAGGGAATCCTAGAGAAAGTGATTTTCTTCACGATTACAAAAATTTTATTCAACCGCAATTTCGTTCCGTCATCTTGAATTAGTAACACAGTTTTACTAGTTGAGCCCTATACCACAATTAGTTATGGCACACAATTTGAAATCAATCCATTAAGTAGTTTTTCAGGCTGAATTTTTAAATATTTTATTATACCGCCATTTTGTTCAGCCATCACGAATTTTTTGCCATTGGATATCAACATACCCATTGGATATCAACATACTGCTTGATGTTTTGGCAAAATTTGAGATCAATTGGGTGAGTAGTTTTTTAATAATAATTTTTTTCACACTATGCTAGGCCGCCATTTTGTTTCGCCATATTGAATTTTACCAAAATGTTACCAGGTGATCCCCATGTGACCCTTAATTTTTGACCAACATTTGAAGTCAATTGAATAAGTAGTTTATTAGCTACGCCTCGAACAGAATGACAGACCGATGGAATTGAAAAAACATGTTTTTCGTCATCTAGGGACCCTGAAACGTGAAGATCTGAAAAAATTTCGGAGAGTGATTTTTTCACGATTACAATACTTCCCTTTTACACGGGAAGTAAAAATGTTCTGACTCTCAGGGCTTTCTACAATTTGGATGAATATTTTAACGAAATATTGTAATTTTAAGAGATGTTATATGTATGTATATTCTCAAGATATATACACTGTGTTTGTATTAGGTCTTGGAAAATAAAAGTAATTTATTTTATTTATCTTCAGTTTATGTGATGATTCGTAGTTTGCTTACCGTCAAAAGTTGTACCTAAATATTTTACTCCATCAAAACTTCATTCACCAGGATTTTTCCATAGTCATGCTTATACGTACAGTTAGGAAGAAGTTTGTCAGTGCCTGTAACATCAAAATAAATTGTCAATATTTAATCTACGTCACTGGAAAATATATTGCCAGCTTGCGGAATACAAACTACTAAAATCTCTGTCAAGAAGTTGATGCGTCTCAAATATCGCCTCACTGGACACCGAATAATACAAACACTTCCGGTCAATGTGAAGCGAAACGTCATTCTTTATTCATGCCTGGATAGCTAGCGTATATTTTTCTTTCCTGGGAAGCAATGAAGTTAGATATGTACTTCTTTACAGTGAAATATACATTTCATTTTCTAGCATTCTCATTGGGAGTAATAATAAAAGAGATGAGTTATTTGGCGAGAGTCTAAAGGTGGCTTCTATTTAGTAGTTAAATATTTATTAAATAATATTAAACAATAAAATGGTGTTTATTAATTATTTAATCCGTAATGGTAAATAAGATTGCTGTTCTATAATTAAAATAATTTTATATTAAATAATATAAAAACAGGTTTATTAAGAGGATATACTTATTTGGTTTGTGATCCAGAATTTCTTAATTTATGAATGAACCTGCAAGCAATTATTATGAAAACGGCACAGAAGAACTCCACTAGAACTAGTGTATTTTAATGAAATTATATTTGAAATTAATAATGCTTGGTTAATATTTAGCGATTTAGTCAAATTCGTAGCTCATAATAATTGTTTCATATGCGTTATCTTTATCAATGTTTTTGACCATGCCATTGAGAAAAAAACGTATTGAGAGAATTAAAATATCAGGTATAATGTTGAACTCCTAAAACTTCTCAGCGAGCACTTAATATCACCAAGGCTTCTAGGAGCGAAAGGAGAACTTCTGGCCCAAATGCAGTTATCAATATAATGCCAGATTCAAATTAATTTTAAATCGGTTTTTTTTGGACTAATCTTTGGTCTCAATAATTTTGACGTCAATAGAGGACAGAATCATATTTGCCTATAATAAATAAAATTTAACCCGGTATAGGCAGATTACACTAAAAATGTCTGCATTAGAATTCCTCGTGGGATGGATTGATACACACTTGCTGGTGTATTGCTGCATCGTAACCCAAGAGTTTTTCAGCTTGAGGGTGGGGCGTGAGCCGGAGGTCGAAAAGGTGACCGAGGTTCGGAGTCCACGTTAACTGTAGCTGCAGTCCATTTGGTACTTGTTGCGGAAAGAACACGTTAATAATTAATAAGAAATCGGTAAATTTCCTTTACACGGAACTTTCCTCATTACGACATTTTTCCATTTGTTAGGAATAGTGGAGTGTGACCCAATTTAGTTCAGTACATAGTCACAGTAAATATGTGTTACATATACTATCTTTTGAAATATTTTTATTGGGTGCCATTTGGTCCCATCATTTTCTTTCTTTCTACCTATGCTACACTAGGCTTTTGAGCATAATTTAAAATAAATGTAATAAGTAGTTTTTACATGGACACATAACGCCATTTCCTTACGTCACGTTGAGCTCGTACCAGTTTGTCCCATTTCCATATTTAATTTTTCAGGAAAATTTAAAGTCAGTTTATCACTATATCACACTTAATTCTTGCAGAAAACTTGAAATTAATTTAATAAGTAGTATTTTCAGGCGATTTTTTTAAATATTTTATTAGGCCGCTATTTTGTTTTGCTATCTTAAATTCATTTCAAAATGTTACCATTTCATTCCTACGTAATATTTAATTTTTGTGCAAAATTTGAGGTAAATTGTATTTTTATTTTTTTAGTAATATTTTTTTAACAATGTTCCGCTGTATTGGATTGTTACCAAAATATTACCAGGTCATCCCTATATGGCCCTTAATTATTGACTAAAATTTGAGGTTATTCTAGTAAGTAGTTTTTAAGCTATAACGCGAACTGACAGACATAACAATTAATTATGGCACACGATTTGAAATCAGTCTGACAGAAAGACCAATAGACGGACCGACGGAATTAATAAAACATATTTTTGGCATCTAAAACGTGAACATAGGCAAAACATGAGATGGTGATTTTTTTTCACAATTACAAACATTTTACCTGGCCGCCATTTTGTTCGGCCATCTTGAATTAGAACCACAACTTTACTAATTGACCTTTATATCACAATTAGTTTTGACACACAATTTGAAATCAATCCATTCAGTAGTTTTTCAGGCTGAATTTTTAAATATTTTATTAAGCCGCCATTTTGTTCTGCCATCTTAGATTCGTACCAAAATTTTACCAATTAATGCGAACATAATAGTTTGATGTTTATGCAAAATCTGAGTTAAATGTCATAAGTAGTTTTTTAATAATACTTTTTTTAACGTTTCACTAGGCCGCCATTTTGTTTCGCTATACTGGATTTTTACTATAATGTTATCGGGTCATCCTAATAACCTTTAATTTTTGACCCGAATTTAAAATGAATCGGGTAAGTAGTTTTTTAGCTATGCCGTGAACAGACTGACAGGCACACCGACGGAATTGAGAAAACATTTTTTCGGCATCCAGGGACCCTGAAACGTGAAGATCATTTACGAGGGAAATAAAAATGCATCATACTCTTATTGGATACACTGAAATATAGGAAATCTAAATCTTGGGTCTGCTGTTGGATACAGACCAAAGGGATGGAAAAACTATTTTGTGCTTTTCTATTACTACAAAAAGTACGACAGGATTCATATGCGGTGTTTCTAGCTGAAAAAATATTTGGTTATTGGCATGGATATCTTTAGAGTTGACGCTGACAACGTTGGCAGGATTGTACATATGATTTATTTGCTTATTTATTTGGCAATCTGTATCATATTATAAAGTACTAGATACTGAAAAAATTGCTTGAGAAGCATTTCCATACATCAAGTCTATTTTAATCATTGAATAGGTGATCTTCTTGGGAACATATTTGATATCAATCAAACAACTAAAGTTGAATATGTTATTCAGTTATATTTTTATCTTTTCCGCCACCAGGTAGAAGATGGTATTGGTAGAATTGCTTCAGGTTAATTTGGATATAGTATATTACTAGCCGATATATTATATGTCCAAGATCGATTATTAAGACTTTTATTTCTCTAAGTAGGTTCGACGAATATTTTAGAAAAAATACAAGTTTAAGAATTGTATCACTATAATGATTCACAGCACGATGTATTAGCCAAATTATTAAGAGAAAATTAAATTTGCAGCCATCTTAGTTTTTAGAGGAATATGGAAGCAGCTGAAATGTCATCCTTTTATATGTACATAAGTCACCGATTATGCGCTATGCTGCTTCATAGTGTTCTGTAATAATATACAGAAAAATTCCACAAAAGTATTTTTTTTTACTTCTATGTACATTTTAATACTACATTATTTAAATACACAATACTCAAATGAACCCTAATCGGCCGAATGACTATTATATTACTGATTACGTAATAATTAATTCAAAAGAACTTTAAATTGTGTGAAGGAAAAAGTCCACTGCAAGTGGAAAGTGATAACTTTTGTCTTGCTCAATTTAAAATTAAAAATGGTCCAATTCGAAATGAACATATTTTAAGAATCCAATTTACATGCATTCTCTAATTGGACATTTTTATTTCATTCAACGGAGTCACGTTCAGTCTGGCCGCCTAGCGATTCATTACCGCGATGAATCTTTTGTTGCTGTCGTATTTTTCTTTGTGAAGCCGTTTAAAAGTACTTTATTTGTGTAATAAGGCGAGTTACTTGTAAAATATAAAGCCTTTTAGGAAAATTAAAGGTTTTTTTTGTTATGTAAAGTATATCTGGTGTAGAGACTGTAGTTTCATGTTTATGGATGAACGAAAAGTAATTGAACATCGTCTTTTGATAAGCTTATTGCTTTCCTTGCGAACACTAAAATTTTTATTATAAAAATAAAAAAAAATGTTAGGAAATTAATTACAAATATTAAATAATATTATGAAGATAATAAATCGGTTACATTTAAGAAAATTAGCATAAAATACACCTAACCTAACCTAACGTCTTCGGTAATATTGTATGTAAGAAAGCCAAACTGCAAGAAAAAAGTTTTAATACTAATAATGTAGATTTCTCATACTTTTAATGTTTTCTTCGGCCATGTTTTACTTCTCTTGTGAACAAGTAAATATGTATGTGTTATTCATTCGTACGTAGGTCCGTGCATGTACGTATTTGTTTTAAAATTTAAAATAATTTATAATAAATAAATTATATTTTTACTGTGCTCGTAAAAAGGAAATATTGTAATCATAAAAAAAATCACCCTCCGAGATTTTTTCAGATCTTCACTTCGGCAACTCGGGACTCTAGATGTTTTCTTAATTCCGTCGGTCTGCCTGTCTATCTGTCGGTCTATTCGCGGCAAAGCTAAAAAAACTACTTATCCGATTGACTTCAAATTTGGCTCAAAAATGAGGGTTCATATGGGGATGACCTGGTAACATTTTGGTAAAAATCCAATATGGCGAAACAAAATGACAAAATGGCTTAGTGAAATGTTAAAAAAAATATTATTAAAAAACTACTTATTCAATTTATCTCAAATTTGCACACGCAACAAGTATTATGTTGGATTCAACTGGTAACATTTTGGTATGAATTCAAGATGGCAGCTTAATAAAATATTTAAAAATTCAGCCTGCCAAAACTGCTTAATGAATTGATTTCAAAAGTGTGCCATTACTAATTGTTGTATAGGGATCAACTAGTAAAATTGTGGTACTAATTCAAGATGGCCGAACAAAATTGCGGCCAAATAAAATGTTTATTCTCTCAAGTTTTATATATCTTCACGTTTTAGCGTCCCTAGATGTCTGTCGGTCTGTTTCTATGTTTGTCAATTCGCGGCATAGCTTAAAGACTACTTACTCGATTGACTTCGTCATCTGGAGTCATTTGAGGATGACCTGATAATATTACGGTAAAAATCCAATATGGCGACACAATGCTAAAAAAATATTCCTAAAAAACTAATTATCTGTTTTACCTCAAATTTTGAACTAAAATCAAGTGTTATATAGGAATGAACTGGTAACATTTTGATATGAATCCAAGATAGCAAAACAAAATACTAATCATTAAATTTATTTCAATTTTTGTGCAAGAATTAAGTGCGATTTAGAGAAAAACTGGTAAAGTTGTGATACGAATTTAAGATAGATAAATTTAAAAAATCAACGTAAAATCATCTGGTTTAATTGACTTTTAATTTTGCAGAAAAATTAAATTTGAAAATGAGATAAACTGGTATTATAACGTAACAAAATACTTATTGAATTTATTTTAAAATATGTCCAAAAGTCAAGAGTCACATAGATAGAAAGAAACTAGTATGAATCCAATCTGATGGAACAAAATGGCACACTTCACTATTCCTAACACAAGAAACAAATTATAACGAGGGAAGTTCCGTTTAAAGGAAATTTGCCGATTTTTTTTTCTTTAGTGAAATGAAGGTCTCAATGTAATAAAAGCCGATACGGATTTTTTTACACCGCCACTTTGAGTTAGTACTAAGTTCCATCCCCAGAATACACCTACTTTTTGTGGAAAATTTCAAGTCAATTGTAGTTCCTTGTTTGTGATTTGATTTTTTAAATAATTTTCTTGGTCCTAATTTTGTCTCGCCATACTAAATTTCTATTAGAATTTTGGCCAGTTTATGCCCGCTTCTGGAAAACAGAATTGGATAAGTAACATTTTGATATTGATTTAAATCTTTATTAGGTTGCCATATTAGATTCGCACCAAAATCTTACCTGACCGGTCCTTATATTACACTTGATATTCGTGAAAATTTTAAAGTCAGTTATATAAGCAGTTTTTAATAATGATTTTTTTTGCAAACATTTTATTAATCCGCCATACTTACTTGGTTCACGCCAACATGTTACTGTGTCTATATCTATAAGTATACTGGATTCGCCCTAAAATTCAACTATTTTATCACTACCGCTGATGTTTGTAAAAAAATGAGGTCAGTTCTATAAGTAGTTTTTAATAATTATTTTTAAAACATTTTGACAGCCCGTCACTTTGTTCCGCAATACTGGCTTGCACAGAAATCTTACTATTCCTTCCTTATATTACATTTGATCTTTGTGCAAAAATTAAGGTCAGTTAGATAAGTAATTTTAATGCTGTTTATTAAAACAATGTATTAATGTTTTATCCGACCAAAATATAACCTGTATTACACTTGATTTTTCCTAAAAATGTACATTCAATTCAGTATGTAGATACTGATACTGATTTTTAAATATTTTACTAGGCCGCCATTTTGCTCTATCATATGGAATTTTTACCGAAATTGTTACTACCCACCAGTAGTTTCAGGCCCTGTTACGTATAGGATACTAAATAAAAAACCTTAAAGTTACAATTATTAGTGGTAAAAACCGTTAAGGCATCGTTTAGTTACCATGGCTGTTACCAAAATAGGAAATAATTTTAGCGAATTTTGACATATCTCCTACGTTATTGGAAAGGATATTATAACGTTCCGATACAAGTTTGGGAACGGTATTGAACCCAAAATATATAGTAATATTCACCGATAAGAGATTTCTTCCATGCTGTTTTCTTTCTCTTTAAACTGTAATTATTGTTACATGTCTCCGTCTTTTTTTCTATATATTGTAATATAAGTGAACTAACTGTTGTAGCTAAAAAGTCTGCCAAATTATGATGTAACTATAGTTATAATAATATATGGTTATTTATTAACCACTACTTCACTAAACAATATTCTAAAATCCAGTGGGACGAAAATTTATTGTGAAAGTGTAGAATATAGGACGAAAAATATCAAGGCGCCCCAACAATAATGCTTTATGAGAAAAAAAAAACCCTAATAATGAGCAAGATAATAAATGAAAGAATTATATATTTAAAGAGTTTAGTGATTTTACAAGGTTACTATCTAGTATATAAATGACAGAATAATCCTTCTTATTAATTAAAAAGTCACTTGTATGGCAAAAATTATATTTTTACAAAAACTAACCATTACGCTGACCGAAAGATAAAAATGGCGATGAATTTTTTTATAGAAAACATTGTGAATATTAAATTTAACTACTTTAAAAATCCTTTAAAGTTGATTTTTTTTAACAAGAAATAATATATGGAAGTACCTGCGATCTGTTACCGGATAATGTTACTGCTATGTTTCTATACGGAGAGGTTATTTTACAAGTTCTTGTGTAGTCGTGGGTTCTTTCAATCAAACCTTATAGTAACTCTTACTTCAATATCGTCGTAAAGTTGTCATAGCAACCACAATTTTTTACTATAAAGTTGTGTGTCATTTAGTTACTTAGACATTATCATCCATGAAGTAATGATACCACGGAAAAACCAAATAACGTAATTATTTAAAAAATGTTAGTATATATTAGAATTGACTTCATTGTAGTTTATAGTTTTAAAAAAATTATTTTTGGTGACCACTACCAATTTCCCACCAGGTCACAGTAGCGGTGTCAATCGACATCAGTTTTTGGTACTCTAATGCTACTTGGGTATTTCATTTCTATATGTCCCTGGATTGTTGACAGATAAATCAACGAAAATGGCAAAACATGTTTTTGGATATTTGGCAACCTAAAAAAGTCGATTCATTAATGCCGTGTCCTTCGAGTTTCTCAATTCAAGAGTGGAATTCGCCACGGCCGTCTGGGGCTCAACTTTCGTTCACCCGAAAAAACCAACCAGTTTTATGTTTTCTAGAAGCTTTTCTTAGAAGCGGAAAATAAGCATTTTTCTGCGGAAATGCATAATTTTCATTTTTCACACTTTACTATACTTGAATTCATTTATATAAAAATGTTGCTTTGTTTGCTAACCCAATCATTATTCTGAACATAAAAATACCAAAATTTCTGCGGAAATTTTTTATTTTTATATTCCGAGGAAATTCTTTACACTTTAGAATACTTGAAATCAGTTACATAAAATAATTGCTTTGATTTGCATTTTGAACATTTTTCTTAACATAAAAATGCAATAATGAATGCCAATTTGTTATTTCCATTTTCTGAGGAAATTTCTATACTTAGAATACCTGATATCAGTTACATAAAGTATTTGCTTTGTTTGTCATTCCAAACACTTTTCTGAAAAATTCAAAAATATTTTTGCGGAAATTCCTCATTATTTTCATTTTCCTGGGAAATCAAATACATATAAATTATTTTAATCTTAATATTTTTCTGAATACAAAAAATGAAAATACATCTATATTCTATATAATATCTATATAACTTCAAATATTATTTGTTTTTTAACTACAATAAAACTGCGGACTAAATTATGTTAGGATCGGTTTGCTTTAAAGAAAGTGCGCGAGACTGCGCCAACACTAATTCCGAGCCTATATTAAAACTAGAATGTTTTTAACAAAACATGTACTCGTAGGTAAATCTATCGCTTTAAGTGTTAGGTTAGCTCAGGTTCGTCGATAAAACCAGGGTACCTAGAACTTAGACCTTCGGCTTTCGTGGTCTACCTGTAGATAAAAAAACAAGTGTTTCTTTGATAACCCATATAAGCAAGGTGCTAGCCCACTAAAAATTAGAATGGTAATGAAATTGTTTTCTCTTTGCCTAGTTTTTTAGCCACCGTATAGACAGTAATTTAATGATTTTAAACATTTAGTATAGTTACCTAAAAAGAGCAAAAAAAAGTTTCAATTTTAGGTCAAAATTTCAATATCCTTGAACTTTTGTGAAGTATGTAATAGACATAGCTTTAGTTTTATAACACGTAGACTGAAGAAAACAAATAAGCATAAAAGATATCAGATTTTTGCGCAAGATAATTTTTTTTTCTTTAGGAATATATTATTTCTGTTCAGTTAAATTTATCCATCGTTTCTGATTAAAAATATGCCAGTTTTGATACCTTTATCGTTGAAGACAAACGAGAGAATTGACATAAACCTTTGCATAATAGAGATAGAGAGAACGTATTGGATTCGTCTGAAAAAAAAACAATAGCAATACAATTCTTCTAATGTCAGAGTTTCTGTGAATTATCTTAATTGCCTTTAAACATAAAGATATCGAATCTGATACATTCGTAATCAAATCTGCAAATATAGATTAATTAAGCAAAAATTTTGCATTTTTCTTGCTTATTTGTTTTTTTCTGTCAACGGATTTTAAAACTTCAATAACAACACAAAACCATATCCTAAACTATTTAACCTATATTAATTGTTCTTCAAATAACTGCTGTAGGGGATGTATCAATATATGGGCAAATGGGGAGTATATACAAAAATATCCTTCGTTTTGTTCAAGCACCAACTTTGGTATCTTCTTTGTATAACGTGTCAAGTCATACAATATTAATTTGCAAATAGGATGCACTCCGGCATTTTTAATTTTGAATTGCATTTAAATTCAGAGTGGATTCTTAAGTGGTTACTTAATCTTTAATTAGATGAATTATTCATTCATTCATTAGAGATCTACACTGAGATTTTTTTTAATAATTGAATATTAAGGAAAAGAACTGACTGGGATTTCATTTAAAAGTGTCTGGTTTACATTTGTAACGATTTAAAAATATTTCAAAAGACCCGTTAATTGGAGGGCCGAATTTAGGATTAAGATTAAAATATTCTATTAAAAGCGACTGAGTAAATATTTGGTTAAGAAAGAGGGAATATTAGATTAAGATTTGTTTCCTTTAAATATTAATTTTAAAAGACAGGACCTCCATTGGATATTATTGTTGGTATTTAGAATGATTTTCTTTAACTTTATCATATTTACCATAATCATTTTTAAAAAGGGTAACCATAATCATTTTTAAAAAGGGTAAGGAACACCACCAGAGACATACTAACTGTATATTTGTTAAATACTGTTCTAGTTGGCTTTCATAAGTTACACATATAATGGCTACAATGCACAGTGGTCCCCTATCCATACTAAACGTGGTCATAAATATAGAAGTTATATATAAAAAGCTATTTTTATTGCAACAAATTAAATATGTGATAAAACTATACTAAAAACAAAAAACAGGCATTTTTGAGCTATAATATTTAAATACACCTAGTAATACTAATACAGAGTTGCAGTTTTAATTTTTTTAAAAACTAATATGGATATAGATCATTCTAATGCCACCACCTATCTTAATTTAAAGGATTAAAAGCATAATTATTAAAATGTGTAACACTATATTTGTTTTAAAGCCAAAATATATTTTTGATACTGGATACCATTAATCATATATACTGTAGACTCTACTAGATATTTAATTTCGTTGTTTTAGTTTGATTATATCTTTTATTATACCTATTTCGATGGCTTGTTTTTTCTGAAAGATCCGAGGTAGCATACTTAGGTTATAACAGAAAATATAAGGAAATATTGAAGATACAATCATGTATTGTTTTTTTTTAATTATGTAACAATTTAACTAACGTAATTTAATTCAACAAATTTAACACGTTAAAAAACAACTAGAATTAAAATTTAATATTCTAATCTAATAGTTCTAAAACTTCTCTGGATAGTGCACTTTTCTTTTTGGATGGTAATTTACGCAAACTTTTTATTAAAGGATCAGAACTCAGAAGAAGCCTGTTTAGAAGATCAATGTTAGTGGCTACTCTTGAAATTTTTCTTGTGTGATTTAACCTAAATGATTTAACATCTTTATTTTTTGCTTCTGCAGCTTCTTCTGAGAGTTCTCCAATGGATAACAAAGCATGATCAATTACGTCGAAACCATGAACAAGGACCTTATGAACTGAGGCTGGAAGGTAGTACCAAGGATATTCTCTTACAAGTAGCCTTGCAGTTTCCAGTGCATACACTTTAAATTTTTGTGAATTTATTTTAAAGCCAGATGACAAGGTTAGCAAAATGGCAGAACATCTGTCTATAAGATGTTTATCCAATCCTGTGATTTCTGCCGATTTTGCAGAATTTTCAAAAAGCCCTAGCCGTGTTTCCATCATTTCACAATCCACTTCCACCACTTTGAGGTCTGTCGACAATTAAAGCTAGGTCTTTCCTAAATTAATCCTGAATGCGTTTTTTTCTTTCCGACAATATAAGTTTTTCGTTACTCGACCTTATTTGCCATTTTTTTTTATATCCAAACGATAAGAAAGATGAATAAAATATTCAAAGAAACGAATCCATGAATGTAGAGGCGACAATCCAAATTCGTAGGAATTTGCATGAACTGGTTTCTGAAAACATGTATCTACATCCTTCATTTCTTTCGGAAACGCGCCACATATATAACACCTAGAGCTAGACGAGTCACTTAAAGCACTACAAATTTTTCCGTAGACCATTGTTAACTGTAGGGAGTATTCAACACTATTGGTTTTAAAGAGTCAATTAATTAATTTTAAGAATTAATTTTTTGTTTAAAATACTGCTCTTCTTGTAAAGAACGTTCCTTTGTTTCTTTTCGAAACTGAAAACGAATGGGACGACAATATCGAGTTGATGAGGGTCGTGGATTTTCCCATAGTAGATGTTCTCTTTCTTGTTTATCGTAACTTTTTGTAACCAACCTAAGTGGAACATATGATGTGATGAATAAACTATTATCTTCAGTGCTTCAAACCCCGCTTGAAGTCACTATGCCCTGTGCTGCCGTCAAAATCCCATTTCCCTATCATCATTATTTTATTATTTTCTTTTAAATCAGGTAAAGTTGCCAATACTTCTTTATGAGATTGTAATAGTTTGCTAGCAGTATGATCCAGCAATTTCTGAAGTTCTATCTCCGCAAATGACTCAGTGACGGTTATATTTTCGTTTTCGGGGTAACACTCCTTTTTAGCTTTTAAAATCTTTTGATATGACGAAAAGATATCTGAAGACATTTTGGAATTGAGGAAGTTCTTTATTAGTAAATATTGATGTTTCGATAGTTTTGCTTTAACAAAGGACTAATTTTACTTACTAACTCTGATTTAGAGAGCAAGTGCTGTCGCAATCGCTTAACTAGAAGCTAAACTGTTGTCGATTTTTGACAGTTCTGCTAATCTCCTGCGTTTTGTTCTTTTGCTACATTCAGCAAACACGAGGCCTTCCACGTGGCTTAAGCGCTTCATCTTCAGGTGGTTCGAACTCTTCTATATTAAGTAAATCTAAAACTAATTCTTCTCTAACGTTAAGCCATTCTATATGCCTTTTTAAAAATACTTTTTTATTTCTAGTAACCTTCTTAAAATTGTCAGCAATCTTTTTACATAAATAATTGCATTTATATTCAAATTTTCAATATTAATTTTTCATTATTTGGCACCATTTCTACCAAATTTTTTAAGACTTTTTGTTCTTTTTCGACATTATTTCCGGTTTTACCTATCCAGATTTCAAGAACGACCATTCTTGAAAAAGAACACAAAAACGAAGCTCCTGAAAACAGACATTTTTTTTCGTGAGAAGAGTCAGTTTTTCTCAAATATGCAGATTAAATAAAAAATAAAATGTACAGTGTGTTTGACTGAATTTTGACCACCCACTTAACTTTCTTATTTTTAAGGATAGAAAAATGATTCAAGTAGCAAATTAAAGAGGATGAAATGTAGTTTTTGGGATATATAAAATTAATAATATATAGGGTATTGGCACATGCTTTATGTCCATCAGAATTATTTTTTTTCGCAAATATTTCTTCTTATCTTAGAAAAACACGGTACACTAAAGTTGCATTTTGCTATGTATTATCTAACTATTCTAATTCCTGTATATTTATAGATATTTTAAATGAGCACTAAAAAAACTTTTTAAAAATACCATATATTATATATTTCGCTTTGTTGTTTTATTATTGTATGAATATTGAGTTTTAAAAAATTACATAACCAGGTCAGCACAAACGTATGTATAAAATCTACTTTTTTAAACCTAAATGTCTCAAAAATATGAGCAAAACTTATTATATATGGCTTTTCTAAAAAGCGCTTTTAGTGCTCTTTTTAAATGTCTAAAAATATACAGAATTATTACTGTTTTTACATAGCGCAATAAACTACAATCCATCCCCTACAACTTGGTAAAAGAATAATTTTTCTATCCTTAAAAATAAGAAAGTTAAGGGGGACATCAAAATTCGAACACCCTGTACAAAGCGATTCAGATAATAGGAAAGGAGTCATAGAGTTTTTACAAAGTCCACCCTGAATATTTTCAATAAAATTATGTGCAAATATTAATCGATTTAAATACATATAGAACAAAGAGTTTTGCAGTTAATTTATTATTTTTTTTTAATCTTGCCATGCGTCCTGCATTGTATAGACGTTCGCAAATCTTCGCAGAATATTATTAAAAGATTTTAAGCACTAATCAATAAGCTATTCAATTATAAAAAAATCATTAAGGGGAAAGACGGGGAAAATTGTTAAATATTTATGTAAAAATATATCTAACAGTTCTTAACCTTTTTTAAGATCAGACATAAAAAAGCTTGTAATTCCTAAGTGTAAAACACCACATTAGTTTTTACACTTAAAGATATAAAGACTTACTTTGCTGAAGAACTTCTATTACTAAAATAAGTTTTATAACAAAACTAACACAAAAATTCAGTAACCGAAATACTCGTTCTGAAAAACCTTGAGAACTCACGTTTTAAACTTACAGAAAGTGCCTACTTCCGACATAAAAAAAGGAACAAATTTCGATTATTTTTATTATGCATGTCATATCAGGAAAAATGTCAATTGTTTGTTTATTAAATAACATATTTGCCTAGGAGATATTGAAGCATCGCCCACTGAGATTTATGACCTATATTGGGGACCACTGTGCAATGGCTGCATTTAAATATTGGCATTGCATCAATCTTTACAGCTGAGGCTTTTGAAATATTAAAATCATTTGACTATATTTACATTAATAATCACATAAAAATTACAATTTATGAAATTCAACAATCTGTTCTCTTACCTCTGAAGATAATTAATCCACATTTTAGACATCCTATTGTCACAAACATTTTCAATTACCATCTTAAACTATATTCTAATGAAAATCATTTTTATCTTAGTTAAAAGAGTCATTTTATTCTGATGTTTCTCGTTTATTAAAAGTAAAAATCGGTAAATTGCCTTTACTCGAAACTTCCCTCGTATTGGATTCCTACTAGTATTTTAACAGATTCTACCTATACCGCACTTGATTTTTGGGCATAATTTAAAAAGTAGTTTTACGTTGTTGTACGTCATGTTGAATTCGTACCGTTTATCCTATTATGATATTTAATTTTTTAATTCAAAATTTAAAGTCAATTAAATAACATTTTTTACGATGATTTTTCAAAAAATATATTTAGACGACATTTTGTTTCGCCGTCTTAAATTCGTACCACAACTTTACCAATTTTTCTCTATATCGCACTTAACGCTTGCAAAATTTGAAATTAATTTAATAAGCAGTTTTTTCAGACTGATTTTTAAAATGTTTGATTACGCCGCCATTTTCTTTGATTAAATATCTTACCAGTTCATTCCTATCTAACACTCGATTTTTGTGCAAAATTTGAAGTAAATTGGATAATTAGTTTTATAGTAAGAATTTTTTAACGTTTCACTAGGCCGCCATCTTGCACGAGCATATAAGATTTTTACCAACATATTACCAGGTCATCGCCATATGACCGTTAATTTGAAGCCAATTTGGTAAGCTATGTCGGGTACTGATCAACAGACGAACTGACGGAATTAAATTGAAGATATGCAAAACCTGAGAGGTTCTCACGATTATAAACATTTTATTTGGCCGCCATTTTGTTCCGCCATATTGAATTAGTACCACAATTTTACTAGTTCATCCCTATAAAACAATTAGTTATGGCACACAATTTGACATCAATCTATTAAGTAGTTTTTTCAGACTGAATTTTTAAATATTTGATTAAGCCGTCATTTTCTTCCGCCATCATGGATTCTTAGCAAAATTTTACCAGTTGATACCAACATAATGATAGATTTTTGTGCAAAATTTGAGATAAATTGGATAAGTAGTTTTTAATATTTTTTTAAAATTCCACTGGTCCACCATTATGTTTCGCCATATTGGATTTGTACAATTAATGTTACTAGATCATTCCCGTACAATTCTTAAGTTTGAGGTCAATCGGGTAAGTAGTTTTTTAGTTATGCCGCCAACAGACAGACAAGGACAGAATTGAGAAAACATATTTTTCAGCATCTAGGAACCCTGAAACGAAAAGCTCTGAAACAATCTCAGAGGGTGATTTTTTCACGACTACAATACTTCCTTTTTACGAGGAAAGTAATAAATTCAATAAGTAATTTTTACATTAACCTATACCGCTATTTTGTTACGTCGTGTTGAATTCGTACCAGTTTATCCCATTACAACATTTAATTTTTCTGCAAATATAAAGTCAATTGAATTTGAATAAGATTTTTTTAGTTTGATTTTTATTTGGCCGCCATTTCGAAATTAACGTAAACACCATCTTAAATTCGTACCACAACTTTACCAGTTTATCTCTATATCACACTTAATAATGCTTGAACAAAATTTGAAATTAATTTAACAAGCGGTTTTTTTAGGCTGATTTTTTAAATATTTAATTAGGCCGCCATTTTGTTTTGTTGCCTTGGATTCATACCAAAATATTACCAGTCCATTCCTATGTAATACTTGATTTTTATGCAAAATTTGAGGTACATTGGATAACTAGTTTTTTTAGTAATAAATTTTATTACCGTTTCACTAGGCCGTCATCTTGTTCCGTCATTGGATTTTTACCGAAATATTACCAAGTCATGTCCATATGACCCTTAATTTTCAACTAAAATTTGAAGTCAATGTGGTAAAGAGTTTTTAAGCTATGCCGCGAATTGACAGACAGACAGACAGACCGCGGAATTGATGAAAAATATTGGCATCTAGGAATGCTAAAACGTGAAGATATGTAAAACCTGAAAGAGTGATTTTTTCACGATTACAAACGTCTTATTTGGCAGTCATTTTGTTCCGCCATCTCGAATTAGTAACCGAAAGCCTTTATTATACATAACTGCCAAAAAAAAAGGTGAAAGATATGATGATTTAAATCATTCGATTCGATTGCAATTGAAACTGCATAACGCACAAGCTGTATCATATATAATTTCAGATTTAGGTCATTTAAATTTACTGCCAATGTCGTTTTCAATTTTCATGCGAAATATAGTCAGAAGTTATAAATTATAAATATATTGTTGGAGTACTTAAAGAGATGTAGTTTAAGCTTAATTACTCCGAATTAATTCATTAGTTAGCCTTCTTTCCTATGTTTTTTCCTTATATGTGCAGCATAACTATCCAAGCATATCTACAAAAACAAAACATACTGAGCTGGGCCCAGGCCCATATGTTATCTTTGGTTTTAGGTTTTACTTGAGGCTAGATTATGTTTGTTTTAAATAAATACTGTTACGATTGCCTTACCTACTATAACATATAAATGATTACTTCAATAATATAACGTAACAATTCGTGGCTAAATAAATTGCTAATAATTAATAGAAGCCAAGGAAAAATGTTATTCAAAACAATTCGGAAATATGTATACAAAAAATTAAATTATAACTTGTTTTTTTCTTAATGCAGTGACTATATTGTTATACTAAGAGTGACAAAGGTACACATGGAATTTTTATGCGTGTGGGGTGTTAGTAAGTATTAGTAGTAAACATACTTGATGGATATTAAAGTACCTCATCGATATAGACTTCGGCAGCATCCCTCTTAATTGGAAAAATCGTCCATATTTCTAAAAGAGACCTGTTTATCTCTTTAATTCTATTAAATAAAACACAAAGTCTTGGTCTTAGTCAAACAAATATTTTTAACATTTCTAAATTCCAATAGCCCTACCAACAAGTATTCATATTTTAAAAAATCTTCACTTAATTCATTAAAGGAGAAAATTAGTTCGAATGACCTTATTGTAACCAAAGCAGACAAGGGTTCATGGTTAGTGATAAGGACAAGAGCAGATAATGTCAATAGAGTAATGGAATTCCTGGATTTTGAGAGCATCAATAGAGACCTTACTAGCTTTCTTTACAAAATTAAAGGGGGTCCTAGATCAAACTTTGTGCATTTTAGAATACTTTAAAACTAAAAAAAAAATTGTAGCCTATGAATCCTAGAACACCATTACTCTATAGGTTACCTAAAGAGCATAAAGAAAGCTCACCTATCAGGCCAGTGGTTTCTGCTTATTGATTCGCCTTGTTATCATCTTTCATCGTGGCTAAATAGAATTCTTAGAGAGGTGACGGGTTTTCAAAACTCATATTCGACTAAAACTCAATTGAATTTGCTGATTCTATCAAAGCTATTAATATTCCTAATGACGCAAATCTTATTTCACTAGATGTTAAAAATCTTTTCCCTAATATACCACCTTTGGAATGTATTGACTTGGTGAGAAGGTTATTGAAACATAAAAATATTCCTAATTTAATTATAGACCACCAGGCAGTTTAATGGGCAGCTTTTTCGACAAAAAACAGGTTTGGCTATGGGCTCTTGTCATTCTCCCTTCCTTAGCGAAAGTTTTATGCAAAAATAATAAAATTATGAACGGTCCATTTTCGAATTCTCTACTAATTTATAAGAGGTACGTGGACGACGTATTTACAGTATGGAATAATATTGAAAAGGAACTGGTCAATTCATTAAATTTCGTCAATAGTTAGTAAAATTTCTTTTACATTGTTAAGTATATAGGTTACCTTTTTTAGATATGTTACTTATTAAAAAAAATAATAAAATACATTTTGAAATTTACAGAAAACAGTCAGCTACTGATAATATAATTAAATTTACTTCTAATTCGCCCTACTCACATACTCACATACTTTTGCAGCATTCAATTCTTTGTTTTTTAGGTTATTTTTAAACTTCCCCTTTCTAAAAATGCTTTTTATAAAAAACTAAACACAATAAAATAGATAGCAGCTAATAACGGTTTTTCTATATGTCCCATCAATAAGCTATATTTTAAATTTGTCAACAAATATAAATTCTCTTATAATATAATACACCCTAAGTCTGACAAAAATAACAACCAATATAGATGTATAACATTTTTTGGTAATATTTCCTTACAAATGGCAAAATTATTTAGAAATTTTAACACATCTATTGCATTTAAAACTGTTAGCACGCTTAGAAAACATTTAGTTAAAATTAAGGATAAAACTGATAGATTTTCAAAATCTGGAGTGCATTCGTTGAGTTGTAACGACTGTCCTGCTGTGTATGTTGGCTAGTCCGGGAGGAAGATATCTACCAAAGTACAAAAAATAACGGAGACTAAATCTGCATTTACGAACCACCTATTCCACCCACCACCACCCTTCAGGACACACCTTTGCTGTACCTGAAAATAAAAATATCTTACATGAGTGTTCCAAGGGAAGGAAATTAGATTTATTATAATAAATAGAAATAACTAAAGCCAAGAAAAGCCTAGTTCTCACCTGTGTTAATGACGTATTTAATTTCGAACCCCATCTCATCTTTAATAACATAAATAATAATTAGCATTGTTTGTTTAATTTTAACCTTATTTACAGACTAGTCAGGTGACAATTGACACTGACCGATATTCTTCTTTTATAGTTTTATTAACACACTTAACTACATGGGCTCGTTTTAAGTTTATATAGCATATACATCCATAAATACTCAAGGATTCAGCCTCCTATTATTGTTGTACGTCTAAGATGTAACATGTGATTTGTTGTTTTGTATTTTATTCTTATTTTGTACCTGGATTTGTTGTTTTAAATGTGTTAAGGTAGCTGTACTTAATATTATTTTTTAAGTGTATAATTAGTATATTAGGTTTTTCCCGTATTGTAGGTCCGATGACGCTCGCAATGAGCGAAACACGTGTCACCTTAGGTTTTTTAAAATATTTGTTTCACTGAGACCAAGACTTTGTGTTTTATTTAATAGAATCCCTCTTAATGCTATAGAGGAAGATACAAAAATATTTAAAATACATTTTATTATGTATACCTATATGTCTAAAAAAAGCTGTATATAATACGTTTTATTCATAAATCTAGAAATAAAAATTTATTAACAATAAAATTATTTAGTTAACCCAAAAAAATAATATACACATAGTTAACCCAGAAAAATAATATAAACATGGTGCTATATACGATTTTCACTTGATTTTAATGCTAATTGATCCAGTTTTTTTGGAATATCTGTTTAATACTTAGCTGCTTTCCCCGATATAAACATGCTACTAAAGGCTTTGTGAAGTCAAAAAATATAACACCTTTTTTTGGTCAAACGGTCAAGTTTCTCTTTAACTACAGTATTATATTTTGGTTCCCTTCCCTTATTTTAAAAAAAAAATCGTAATAAAACAGTGAAGAGATTTTATCAAGACTCTGGATAACCAATATGTATAAATGTTATTTAGAAATTTTATTTATATTAATAACTTTGACAGAAAACGTAGGACTGCTGATAATATCCGCCATGAATAAATATAAAGTCAATGTATGGTATAGAAATAAAAAGAAAATTGTAAGATCAAAAGCCCTATATCGTCTATTTGCCGCATCAGAAATATTTTTAGTTCATTTGTGCTCACTGAAAAAATATATATATATATATATATATATATATATATATATATATATATATATATATATATAAATATATATATATATATATATATATATATATATATATATATATATATATATATATATATATATATATATATATATATATATATTTAGTCCTTACTAACTATGCAGAAACAGATTTTTAAAAAATCTGTACTTTCCTTTATATTTAAATTATTATTTTCAGTTCCTTATTTGTTTTATTTTAATGACAGAAGTCAGAGATATGACGGCATCGATTTACTTGTTTTTATAACCAGCCATGTGACCCTTATTTAAAAGCTCCTGATATAAAGATAATAAAGCCTATGTTCCGAAATTGGTGCAATATTTGGTAAACTTGTTTTAAAATGGCGGACGTCTAAATATTTCACAATTACTTTATTTATTTTTAGATTGTTCTTTTATAAAAAGGTAAAAATTGAGTACTTTTGAATGTTTACTTCCCTCGTAAAAGGGAAGTATTGTATTCATGAAAAAATCACTCCCCGAGATTTTTTCAGATCTTTACGTTTCAGGGTTCCTAGATGACGAAAAACTTGTTTTCTCAATTCCGTCGGTTTGTCTATGTGTCTGTCTGTCTGTTCGCGGCAAAGCTAAAAAGACTACTTATCCGATTTACTTCAGATTTTGGTCAATAATTAAGGGTCATGGTAAAATTTTGGTAAAAATCTAATATGGCGGCCTAGTGAAGTGTTAAAAAAAATTATTATAAAAAACTACTTATCCAATTTATCTCAAATTTTGCAAAAACATCAAGTATTATATTGAAATCAAGTGGTAAAATTTACGAATCCAAGAAGGCGGAACAAAATGACGGCATGAGAAAATATTTAAAAAATAAGCCTGAAAACACTGCTTAACGATTTGTTTTCAAATTGTGTGCCATAACTAATTGTAATTTAGGGATCAACTAATAAAATAGTGGTACTAATTCAAGATGGCCGAACAAAATGGCGGCCAAATAAAATGTTTGTAATCATGAATAAAATCACCCTCTTAAGTTGTACACATCTTTACGTTTTAGCGTCGCTAGATGCCAAAAAATATGTTTAATCAATTTCGTCGGTCCATCTGTCGGTCTGTCAGTTCGCGGCATAGCTTAAAGACTACTTACCCGATTTACTTCAAATTTTGGTCAAAAATTAAGGGTCCTATGGGTATGACTTGGTAATATTTTGCAAAAAATCCAAAATGGCGGCGTAGTGAAATGTTAAAAAAATTATTATGAAAAACTGTTTATCCAATTTATTTCAAATTTTGCATAAACATCAAGTATTATGTTGGAATCAACTGGTAAAATTTTGGTACGAATCCAAGACGGCGGAACAAAATGGCGTTATAATAAAACATTCAAAAATTCAGCCTGAAAAAACTACTTAATGGATAGATTTCAATTGTGTGCCTTAACTATTTTTGGTATAGGATTCAACTAGTAAACTGTGTTACTGATTCAGGATGGTGGTACAAAATTGCGGCCAAATAAAATTTTTCTAATCGTGAAGAAAATCACCCTCTCAGGATTTACATATCTTCAAGTTTTAGCGTCCCTAGATACCAAAAACACATGTGTTATCAATTCGGTCGGTCTATAAGTCAGTTCGCGACATAGCTTAAATACTACTTACCCAATTGATTTCAAATTTTGACCAAAAATTAAGGGTCATATGGGCATGGCCTGATAATATTTTGGTAAAAATCCAATATGGCGGAACAATGTTAAAACATGTTTGTTAGAGTGGTGTATTATTTGGGGTAAGATCCAGTAAATAAAACAAGTATTTTTTTAAATTGTCGACGTTTCGCAACTTCATTGTTACATCATCAGGACACATATATAGATCTTATATTCTGCATGCAAGCCATATTATCAGTACTTTTACTCCGTTGTTCCCCATATATTACCGAGATATTAAGTTTCTCAGTGGCAGCTATACAGGTGAAGTATGTGAAGTGCTACTTCACCAGGAAAAATAAACAAGCAAACATCTAGCTATATTGATTATATATCTCTTAAAATTTTAGTTTTTACATTCATTTATTTACCTAATTGGTAAAAAATTAGCTGTTCATCTTGAATAAATTTTTTACTTGACCCTTGGCGGCATAGCTATTTATAACTTTCAATCGAACTTTATTGTAACAACTATAACAGTAGCGCAAACCGCTTCGACTTTGCTGGAGGTGCTATGTTTAGTTTATGATTTTTCTACGATGTTGCCATGAAAACGCGTACGCGATGACGTCGAGCGCATGGAAGAATAATGTTAACCAGCGCCATAGAACGCTCTCGGTGAATTGCTGCCGCATTATACTACACCCCCGTGTCGTTCAGTTTGGGGTGGTTGTTTACTTTTATTTTCGCGGATTTTGCTGCAACCGGTGAGTTCCATTGCAGTTTGCTTAACAGTTTTGTGTTATATTTATTTATGGTGTTGTTACAACTTTATTTGGTGTCGGGTTTATTAATGTACATTATTATTTGACTATAATATTTGCGCTTTAAAATGAATCCGATCACGGACGTGGTTTGCATTTTGTTGGAAACTCCATTTAATCGATAGAAGGAACAAGATCAGAGAGATGTATTAAATATAGGGCAGCCAAGGTTTGAATTGACAAATTCCGCAAAAAAAGAAATAAAAAAAAGTGGCAGAACATGGAATGTAAGTTTTATGTCATTCTGGTTTTCGGCGTTCAAATGGTCATGTAGTAGTCAAATATTACAAAAATTGTTTTGCTGGCTTTGTTTACTATTTTCCAGTAAATATTCAGTGTGGAATAAGGAAGGATTTGCAGATATGTTAAATATATAAAGGTCTTTACATAAACATGAAGACTCGGCGGAGCATTTAAAATTCGAATTAAGGCTAAAAACATTTGTAAAAAATCAAAGCACTATAGCTGATGCTTTAAAAGAAAAAGCTGAACTGTATAAAATACATTTTAACGAAAACGTCCGATTAAATAGACTATTTATGTGCTTGGTAATTGACACAGTTTGTACCTTGCAAAACAAGAGTTAGACTTTCGCAGCCATGATGAGAGCAGCGAGTCAAGAAACAGGGGGAATTTTAAAGAGCTTTTAGGTTTATTAATATCGTTAATATCGAGAAGTTCCCAAGAACTACAAGATCATCACAAAAAAATTAAAAATGTTTTAACTGGTGACTCGAAAACTATTCAAAACGAAATAATTGAATGCATTTCCGATTATTTAAATGATCATGTAAAAAATCAAATAATGAACACGCAGTTTTCTTTTCTGTGCAAGTGGATGATACCACTGATATTACGCAAACCTCCCCGTGCTCCATACTTTTAAAATACGTCAATTCAGAAGGTTCAGTAGTCGAGAGATTCTTAGGATTTTATAACGTCAGCTCCGATAGAACATCGGAGAATTTATATTCTCTATTGGATCAGATTTTGGACCAATTTGACTATAAACATAAATTAATAGGGCAATGTTACGATGGCGCAAGTATGATGTCTGGGCATCTAAATGGCCTTCAAAAAAAAAATAGAAAAAGCCCCGCAGGCTGTATTTGTCCATTGTCTTACGCATCGTCTTAACCTTGTGATGCAGCAAAGTCTAAAAAATATTCCTAAATGGCGACTCTTTTTGCAAGCCTCAGTGGTATTCAATTCAATACCAAGAATTATAGAAACTCGTTGGTCTTCAAATTCATATTCGTAAATGTGATTGTTCAAGACTAGAATAAATTGCCTTTTAATTTATTATTTGAATTCAATACAAACTGTGATAAATCTGATGAAAAATCAATCCGGCTTGCGAAAGAATTTTTAGGTGAGATGAGCGATTTTGAATTCACGTTTCTGGCATTAGTGTTTAATGACATTTTCTCAATTACGGACATACTATTTGACGTTCTTCAAAAAAAATCGCTTGACATTCATTTTTGCATATCCAATATAAAACGCTGTCGTGAGGAGCTCTGTAAAAAAAGAAATGAACATTTTTTTAATACCATTTTTGATAAAGCAAATTTTATTACAGAAATAAATCATTACAAAGGTGAACTTGTTACGCTTTCACCTGAAGAAATAAGGGTTTAGTATAGGGTTCTATACATAGCTCTAATTTCTTCTTATTTTTATGAAATATTGGATCATATTTTAATGGAAATGACACTAAGATTTCAAGACTGTGAAAAACTTACATTTTTATGATTGGCAGATTCTGCTAAATTTTCCGACTGGCCCGTTTGAAAATTTGTTACAGTTATACGGGGAAATATTTTAAAAAAGTCAACGACTTAAAAATGAGCTTGGTCTTATTTTTGCTAATGAGAGTAATTGAAATATATCTCTGCAAGAGCAAGTGAAAAAAAATGAACGAAAATAAAAATATTTTTACTGAAGCATATAAACTGTTTTCCCTTATTTTGACAATACCGTCGACAAGTGCTTCAGTGAAAAGAAATTTTTCTTCCTCAAACATGTAAAAACTTAGTTAAGAAATACAATATCTCAAGAAGGACTTACTTCTTTAGGCAATATTTCAATTCAAAAGGAATTTCTGGAGGAGATTAGGGCAACTCATCCATTTTATGAGGATGTTATAAATAAATTTCCTGCTATGAAGAAGAATTGATTTAGTATACAAAATTTAGGAATTTAGTCGTAAAAAAATATTCTGCCCCCTCCACATACAAAAAAATTCTGGAAAAAAAATTATTGCGATATTTTCTTGCTTCATTTGCACTTCACTTACTTTTTCACCCGCGAGCCGCCACTGAAGTTTCTAAATAGTTTTCGTTAACAATCCTTTTGTTGTTATGTTAGAGTGGTGTATTATTTGGGGTTAGGATCCAGTAAAAAAACATGTTTTTTTTGTCATTTTTCTACTCTATTGTTGCATCCTCAGGATACACAACACACATACAAACAATACACAAGCTACAAACAACTATAGGTAAACTACTTGGAAACCCAAAATTAGGATACTCACGTATATATATATATATATATATATATATATATATATATATGTTGATTTTTAGTCCTTTACGGATGGAAAAATACAATGTGTTCCGGGGTGTACATCCGTTCACTACTGTCGTTCTGAAAAGAACACATTTGGCATTTTCGAAGCTTTCTTTCTCGCGTCCGAATAGAGACAGAAGTCTTGGTGACTGCGACGCTTCCTTTTATACCCCCACTCCATGTTTTGGTCACAAAAGTGCATAACGGACATTTTGAATACACCGTTTATAGAAAACCAACGCCAGACAGACAGATATTTAAATGCAAAATTACACCATCACCCAGCATAAATTCAAGCTGTGCCAAATACTCTAATATCCAGATCGGTGCGATTAACTGAAACACAGACGAGACAAAACGAACTTAAGGTAATATCTAGTGCTTTAAAGAAAAATGGCTACACAAATCACACCATAGAGAAACTTATTAATGCACAGGTTTCCCGAACAACGAACCACAAAACTTATGAACCGGGAAAGCAACAAGTAGTCTTACCATATGTAAAAGGCACAACAGACAGAATCGGAAGAATTCTTAGGAAACACAACATACAAACAATACACAAGCCACAAACTACTATAGGTAAACTACTTGTAAACCCAAAAGATAAAATCAAACTGGAAAACCACGGAGTATACAGTATTCCGTGCCAGGACTGTGAAAAGTTGTACGTGGGGCAAACTAACAGGCGAATATCAGCAAGAGTGGAAGAGCATAAACTCAGCATCAGAAATAAACAAACCTCAGCTTTATTCCTACATCATCAAGAAACCGGCCATACAATAAATTTCGATGGGTGTAGGGAGATTGCCAATATAGAACATTATAAGACCAGAATAGTCCAAGAAGCCATAGAAATTGAAAAACAAGGTGATTTGAATAAAAGAGACGAATTATTAAAACTACCAACAGTATGGAAGACAATAATCGACAAATCAAAAATCGCAAATAGCGCAACAACAACAGCACCATCCGGAAAACATAAATAACGACCAACGCCTGCGCAGATATAACTTTCGGCCCCGAGTGGGGGTATAAAAGAAAGCGTCGCAGTCACCAACACTTCAGTCTCTATTCGGACGCGAGAAAGAAAGCTTCGAAAATGCCAAATGTGATTTTGGCGAAACGTCAGCAAAACTGTTCTTTTCAGAACGACAGTAGTGAACGGATGTACACCCGGAATGAAAACACCTTATATATATATATATATATATATATATATATATATATATATATATATATATATATATATATATATATTTTTTTTACATTATTTGCGATTAGGACACAGTAAAAAACAAAAGACTTTTTTTAAATTGTCGACGTTTCGCAACTTTATTGTTTCATTCTCAGGACACATACATTTTATATCCAGCATGATACCCATATTATCAGTCTTTACCTACTCCGTTGGTTCGCAGATATTTCCCAGATATTAAATTTCTAATGGTTTTTGTTAACGATCTTCTTGTTGTTATGTTAGAGTGGTGTATTATTTGGAGTTAGGAAATATCTGCGGACCAATGGTGTAGGTAAAGACTAATATGGGTTGCATGCAGGATATAAAATCTATGTATCTTGAGGATGCAACTGTAAATTGGCGAAACGTCGGAAATTTAAAAAAAGGCCTTTGTTTTTTTTTATTACGGAGTAGGTAAAGACTGATAAAATGGCCAAATAAAATTTTTAAAAAACAAGGTAAAAAAATCTTGTTTAATTGATTTTAAATTTTGCAGAAAAATTAAATGTGAATATACTTATTGAATTTATTTTAAATTATGCATAAAAGTCAAGTGTGACCTAACAAATTGGTAGGAATCCAATATGATGGAACAAAATGGCGCCCAATAAAAATGAAGAGACAATATATGTAACACTGTAACAAATATATTGAAAATAGTACAGATTTTTTTCCACACTATTGGTAAACTTATTTCGAGTACCTAAGTAATACAGATAATTTTGCGAGTGTATAAAATTTTTTATAAAACAATGAAACCGACTTCAAAAAAATGCACTAAAATGTGAAAAATAATATTTTATTGATCTGGAAAATTTTAGTCTGTAATGTCGACTCCAAACTTATTGTTAATTACCTAATAACGTGAAGTCTAATACAACGAGCAAAAATCTTACTTTATTAGTTTGGCTCCCACTTCACAGAGTAATATTTTCCAGATCAATAAAATATTATTTTTCAATTTTTAATGCATTATTTTGAAGTCGGTTTAATTTTTTTTACAAAAATTTTTATTTCATCGTTTTTAGTTCTATTTATACGAGTTTTATTGTAAAAGTCAAGTTTAACAAATAGCCACTGGGTCTACTACATATTATGTAACATCGTATGTATTATAACATGTGTCATTATATAATATTCAACGGTAACATTACTTATACTTTTTCTTCCTGACAGATTGGTGAACGCATTAGTGTACGCAGCATGTCCAATCTAAGGTCGAGTAAAGAGTCCAAAATAGCGTTAGTCCGCCATTCTAACATTGTTTCAATATCCTTGATATGTGACCACTCCGGTAATTTCCTAAATATTTCCTGAAAATTTCATCCAAATTGGTCAAACCATACCTGAGTAATAGATGTACAAACAAAACAAAGGCTGCAATCGATTAAGGCAAAAAAAATTGTCCAGGTATACGGTGTTCTAATCTACCTTAGGACCTTACATTGCATAGCCTTATCGGATTAAGAACCAAATAAAGTTATCCTCTTAATAAAAGAGCACTTGTAGAAATTCAACAATTGAGGGAACTCTCATAAGATATATAATGGTGAGATCTTAGATCTGAGAAATTACTGTCACATCTTTCTTCACCTGTATATATACATAAAAATTATAATCAGGGTAGTCGGTTAATAACGTTTTATTCATACTGAATGTTCATTTTTCGAAAATGTCAAGTTAAATACTAGATTTTGAGATTGCACATTTTCATGGTCACCATGTATACATAAAATTACATAACGTAAAAGACATACCTCTTAGCAAATGGGGTTTATTATTATTATATTACACACCTCAATGCTTTAGTTTAAAAATAAGTATTTAAAAAAATATAAATTTAATTATAAAACTCGCTGCTTTTATCGCCATTATACCTGTGGTTTTTGAATATTATTATTACAAAAAAAAACGGATGAAGGGACTTCAAATCAAAATGTATGGTACCACCAGAAAAATATCCTCTACAATTATTTGACGTTGGACTCATCAAAATGGACCAAGCCGTTTAGACAATATGTGCGAACAAACTTAAAAAAGAGAAAAAAATACATACAGGTCAAATTGAGAACCTCCTCCTTTTTTGAAGTCGGTTAAAAATATATCTAATACGTTTTGAAACAATCTAGTACGCAAAAGTAATACAATATAAAGACTGACATATTTCAAACATATTTTTAATTTAATATTTTAATCTCAAGGCTGCTACTTACATTTGTGTATATATGAGTATATAGAAGGTTCGAATAATTCTGTGCATACGAATGTTTGAATAAGCCCAGTCAATGCATTCAAAAATAAATCAAATGAAATTTTGTTTCAACATAAAAACAGCCAAAAATGGAAAAAATATTTCTGGCAAATACAAAGAAACCAAGCAATGATAAGTACCAGTATTATTTTTAAAAATATACCGTTTTAACCAAATGAGAAAAAATACTTGATTTCAATTTAGATGAAAATTAACTATTTAATAGCTCTAGTAATTTAGGCAATGGGGACTAATATAAATATAATAAAGCCCATATTCCGAAATTTGTGTAACATTTGGTTAATTCGTTTTAAAATGGCGGACGCCTAAATATTTCAAAAATACTATATTTATTTTCAGATTGATCTTTTATAGAAAGTTAAAAATGTGGTACTTTTTAATTCTTGTTCAACACAGATTTTTTTCCACGCTATTGTGAAGTGCAAAAGATATCTAATAAGTTTTGAAACAAATCAAATCTAGTATGCAAAAGTAATGCAACAATTTAATGATTGCCTGATTTCAAACATAGACTTTAATTTTGATTAATTAAACTTGCATTACCCTAACATTAACAAAGTATCCTTATTATAACTACTGTCTCTAATCAGTTGGTTTTAATATTTTAATCTCAAGGCTACTACTTTCATTGATGCATATGTACTTAGAGGCGAAAGGTTCAAACAATTCCGTGCATACGATTGTTTGAAAATGCCCAGTCAATGCACTCAAAAAAAATCAAATTACCTTTATTCTGTTTTAAAAGAAAAATAGCCAAAAAAGGAAAAATATTTCTGACAGTTAAAAAAATCAAGCAATCATAATCAGCACCAGTCCTTACGAGGGTTTTTATCTCCTAGTAAACACACCATCTCGTACGTGGATTCTCGTATCTCATTACCTACTGAAATTTTATCGGACACAAGTATATCGAAACTCTTCACTTTATTTTTAAAATACATATTACTGTCTATAGTTTTACAGATATTTTTGTTTGCACTAATCACATAACTATTATTATAACTTTAGGAACGTATGTGTGTGCTTGATTAGCTATATATCCAACACATTCCTTTTTTATATGAACTGTGAGAGTTTATTGAAACACTGTTAAAACGAAATAAAATAAGTCTATTGAACTAGAACAACAAAATTCACATCCGACTTCTTGCAAGTCCAAAAACAGAGTCCTCCTCTAATATTAATACAAGTCTCAAGAAACATAAAGTTCCACCCCCTGTGCCAAAATTCCTCGCTTTGATTGATCCTATTCGTTGGCAAAAGGAGTTTTTTTCTCTTTGTAAACTTTCCCATGGTCAAAATAAAAACATTCAATACAGATAGTAAAATGGGAATTTGGAGAAAGCTTTACTAAGAAGGGTCGTTTCGGTATTTTCCTATCATAAACCCTAAATGCAATAAACAGTTTACTATCATACTTACTAACATATTTTAAAATCGTACAAAGAAGTGTTGTAAAAATAAAAATTAACGGATAGCATACAAGAACCTTAAAACTAAATTAGACTCTAAATGCCGATGGAAATTCCCACAATTATGTACAGAAAACTAAGTACGCTTAGATCGGCACCGGTGTCGATGAGAAATCGAAGTCCGGTTTCACGATCGTAGATAAATAGGCGGGGTGATTTATTATGGCAGGTATCATTTGCCGCCATCAGTGACTGCCCGGTTGGTTTCCCTGGTTCCATGAACAGGGCATAATGCATTTCTGGGCTTCCTGCTTGTAGCGCCAGTGGTACCAGCATAATTCGGCTGGGCGCGCTTCCCTAGGTGTAGATGGCGAGCGATGCCGCGACTGGGATCGGGATCGAAAATGCGTACATGAATTTCGCATTCCTCTTGAAGCATACACATCCTGCTTGACACTAGCTAGCTCTCCCTTGACCTCTGAAAGTTGCTGTGTTAGTTGTTGCTTGAGGGAATGGAGAATCTGGTATTCTTGCGAATGCTTAGGGGTGATTGCTGCTACGGAAGGGCTCACAGACAGAGCAGTAAATATATTGTCAGCCAAGTTCGCAGTTTCACTTAGTGTTTGACGTGATTGCGTAGCTAGTATAGGTTGTAGATTGGCTGGTAAGCGTCTTACCCAAATACTCCTCACTAATGTCTCCGGGACTACTAACCCTGCTAGTGCCTGCAGTCTTCGAAGGAATTGGGAAGGTTTTTCATCACCCATAGCTTCGTTTTCTAGCAGTTGCCTGGTCTTCTGTCCTTGGCTCGCACTTAACCTCTTTATGAGTTGTTCTTTTAGCTCGGAATAGGAATTAGAATCTAATGGTTTCGTCACAATGTCGCGCACTTCGCTGATATATCGCGGCGGAAGTTTCCCGAGAATGTCCAAATATTTTTGCTCGGTGTTTGTGATTTTTGATCTAATAAAGCAAGCCTCTACGATTACAAACCAAAGTTCTGGATCCGACGGGTCAAAGTCTGGAAGTCGCGGCGCGGAATTTATCGCGACAGCGTTCGCGATAGGGATGGCACTGTTGGTTTCTGCCGCAGAGTTAGGCATGGTATACCGCGAAATATTTGTTACAAATAAACTCACGATAGCTTAGGGACTGTTGTATTGACTAAAACACAACCTACCACAAAAGGAATGATAAAAAGTTCACTGTAATACTAGGTACTTACGTTGATTGTTCACTTTACTGTTATCACTAAAACACTGAAGCACTAATTACACTACTTGCTCTCACAAAACAAATCACGTCGGGGTCACTACTTTAGGGACGTATGTGTGTGCTTGATTAGCTATATATCCAATACATTCCTTTTTTATATGAACTGTGAGAGTTTATTGAAACACTGTTAAAATGAAATAAAATAAGTCTATTGAACTAGAACAACAAAATTCACATCCGACTTCTTGCAAGTCCAAAAACAGAGTTTCTGTCTAATATTAATACAAATCTCAAGAAACATAAAGTTCCACCCCCTGTGCCAAAATTCCTCGCTTTTATTGGTCCTATTCGTTGGCAAAAGGGGTATTTTTATCTTCGTAAATTTTCCCATGGTCAAAATAAAAACATTCATTACAGATAGTAAAATGGGAATTTGAAGAAAGCTTTACTAAGAAGGGTCGTTTCGGTATTTTCCTATCATAAACCCTGAATGCAATAAACAGTTTATTATCGGTGATGGTTCCTACTATCGAACGTGCAACAACATATTTTAAAATCGTACAAAGAAGTGTTGTAAAAATAAAAATTAACGGATAGCATACAAGAACCTTAAAACTAAATTAGACTCTAAATACCGATGGAAATTCCCACAATTATGTACAGAAAACTAAAAAGTACCTACAAATTGTTACATTTCTCAATAGCAATAGATAATTAGCCTAGATTAAAAAAATAAATATAAAATAAAATAAATATGTACAGTATGTTATGCAGTAACAATGAAAAGAAAAACAAATATATACAGTGTGATACGCGCAAATTTTAACTTTGGCAGACAAATATGGGAGACATTCAGTCGCCACAACATAACTATTATTTATCTGCGTAGCAGAAGAATATATAAAGTTATTTGTTCTTTTTTGTATTCCGAATTATTAAAAAAAAATACCGTGTCTGCCAAATGGAAAAAAATACTTGATTTCAATTTAGATGAAAATTAACTATTTAAGAGCTCTAGTAATTTAGGCAATGGGGAACTATTTACAGATTTGTCACGCTTCAGCAGCTGCAAGTTCGTGATTGTCAAATATTGCAATTTAAGTTGTCACGAGAGAGTAAAGGAAGTTATTTAATCGAGTTTCAGACTCGTCTGTCACATAGCTAGGACATTTTAAATTGCATTGTATTGAAATTTTAAATATAATGCGCTTTAAAGTTTCCTCGATACTGTGCTCTATTATGCACATAATGAAAGTGAATTTAGGAAATCTGATAACGATGTAACGCCAAGTCACATAAAGAGTTTAAACTGTGTATTGCTTCTTTGACATTACTGAAAAGGTATATATATATATATATATATATATATATATATATATATATATATATATATATATATATATATATATATATATATATATATATATATATATATATATATATATATATATATATATATATATATTTATATATATATATATATATATATATATATATATTAATGACTTTTATACACTGCTGAGAAAGATAATATATATATATATATATATATATATATATATATATATATATATATATATATATATATATATATATATATATATATATATATATATATATATATATATATATATATATATATATATATATATATATATATATATATATATATATATATATATATATATATATATATATATATATATATATATATATATATATATATATATATATATATATATATATATATATATATATATATATATATATATATATATATATATATATATATATATATATATATATATATATATATATATATATATATATATATATATATATATATATATATATATATATATATATATATATATATATATATATATATATATATATATATATATATATATATATATATATATATATATATATATATATATATATATATATATATATATATATATATATATAGGGCACTCCGATGAAACAATGAGCGTTATAGCATCTGCTGCAGCATGGCAACATTGCTATTTGCTTAAACATCAATGTGATGGCAATTTCATCACCTATATTTTGTCAATGAAGAAATATAGAAGACCTGTAGGTTTGAGAACGATTCAATTATTTTATTTTGATTATTTTTTTGGAATGTGTAAACTAATTTTTTAATAAATTCTGGTTTGTGTGTGGTAGCATAATATCAGCGTGTATAAAAAAATACTAAAAACCTTTTAGATTATTTATTTGTATAGTTTTTAACTGCGCAGCCCTAATTAAGTTTATTAGTTTTCAAAAATTAATAAAGAATATGAACTTACTTAGTTATTAATTTATAGTACTAGGTAAGTAATTCACACCCTAAAAAAGTATTTTAAAAACTTAAACTAAATGCTGAAAATGACTACTGCCACTATTTAAACAGTTACGAATACGACGAAGCCATTTTTCTTGAACAGATTCAAGAATGTTAGATCTTTGTCTAATTTGTTCCTCTGCAGCAAAAATACAGTGTCTAATTAGTGTATAATAATATTTTCAATATTATTATACACTAATGTTTTCATGTGACCCCAAAAATAAAAATCAAGGGATTAAGTCTGGTGACCTCGGAGGCTATTTCATATATTCTGAGGCATTTCGACCTATACACCTATTATCAAACGTATTATTCAGATGTTATAACATATTGCTATGAAAGTAGGCTTCTAAAAGAATGGGCAAGTAATTACTTAAAAATTGGAGGTATGCCTCTCCTGTTAAACGCCTTGGTAGCTCAAAAGGTCCGATTCACCAATGTGGATTATTCCAGCCCAAATATTTATTGAAAACCGGTATTGAAAACAGCCTTGTTGAATCGCGTGAGGATTTTCTTGAGCCAAGGTATGAACGTTATGATGATTAAAATTCCATCTCTCGTAAAACAACATTCATCAGTTGTAGTAGTAGTATTTAAAGAAAAATTTTCGTGTTTTTGGTTTTTTCGGAGAAACCACTGGCAAAATTCTCTTCGGAGTAAGTCAAAGCCTGTACTCGCTGCACATGATAAGGGTACAGAAGTTTTCACCAAGGGGACGATGAAAGGTCCAATAAGAAAATCCAACTTGTCGCGAGTGTTCAAACCAGGGTTTGCCTCAACTAGGGCTAAAATATGTTCCCAGTTATTTGTGTAGGCATTTTGTAGAAAATCATATAATTAACTGTTAACGATGTGCTTAAAAATTAATAAAACAAAATACAAGTTTAAGGCCGTTTGACCCTATGTTATTTAAGCATTTTTTAAACAAAATGGTCCATACTATCACGAGTTAAAATATTTGCAGTCAAACCCCTAACACCCCGTATTTATAGGTATTTCTTGTGTTTTCTTGAACCTTCTAGTTTATATATAGTTAATTTTTGTTTTCTTGGGTTAGGGTCCTTATAAAATTCGGATATGGAGTTTATCATCTGCTGATGATGCTAACTTGGTTAGCGAAACGCGCGTCCAGGACGTAACAAGTTGTGGTGTGGTTAGAACTCTTGTATTTTGATCAAAGTATTATGTAAAAATCAACTGGTAATATTTTGGTACAAATCCAAGATGGCGGAACAAAATGGCAGCTTAATAAAATATTTAAAAATTCCGCCTGAAAAACTACTTCATGGATTGATTTCTAATTGTGTGCCATAAATAATTGTGGTATAGGGGTCAACTAGCAAAATTTTGGTACTAATTCAAGATGGTCGAACGAAAAAAATTACCCTCTCAGGTTTTTACATATCTTCACTTTAGCATCCCTAGATGCCAAAAAATATATTTTATCAATTCCGTCGGTCTGTCTGTCTGTCAGTCACTACCTACCCGAATGACTGACTCAATGGTGATGATCTGGTAATATTTTGGTAAAAATCTAATATGGCAAAACAATATAGCGGCCTAGTGAAATATATTATTAAAAAACTACTTATTCAATTTATGGTACAGGGATCAACTAGTAAAACTGCCTTACTAATTCAAGATGGCGGAACAAAATGGCGGCCATATAAAATGTTCGTCAAAAAAATCTTCACGGTTTAGCGTCCCTAGACACCAAAAAATATGTTCGTCGGTCAGACTGTCGGTCTGTCTGCCTGTTTGGCAGTTACCGGCATAGCCTAAAAAGTACTTACCAGATTGACTTCAAATTTTAATAAAAAATTGAGAGTCATGTAGAAATGACCTGGTAATATTTTGATAAAAATTTAATATGGGGGAACAATGTTAAAAAAGTTAGTACTAAATACCTAATTGTCCAATTTACCTCAAGTTTTGCACAAAAAACAAGTGTTAATTAGGAATGAACTGGTAAAGTTGTGGTACGCATTAACATGGCGAAACAAAATGGCGGTCAGATAATTTTTTTAAAAAATCAACGTAAAAAATGTTTGTTCATTTAACTATAAATTTTGCAGAAGAATTAAATGTAAAAATGGTATAAACTGGTACGAATTCAACATGACGTAACCAGATGGCGGTATGTGTCAATGTAAAAACCACTTATTGAATTTATTTTAAAATATGTCCAAAAGTCAAGTGTGGCATAGGTAGTAAGAAACTGGCAAAATATTGGTAGGAATCCCATATATTGGAACAAAATGGCGCCCAATAAAAATGTTTGAAAAGACAGTATTTACACATATATACTGTGACTGTGCACTGAACTGGGTGACACTTCAATATTCCTAATAAATGGAAAATGGAAGATTTAATAACGAACTTTTAAATAATTCCATTACATAAAGTTGACACTATTACGACACGAAATAATATCAATAAAAATGGGATAAACAATAAAATCTCTATCGATGTCCGCACATAAAAAAATCTTTAAATTAACATATAACCTAAAAATACTGACGCCTTTTTAATATTTCAAGAAAAAGAAAAAGTTCGCTTACCAATTACTATTTGTATTGGCGAAAACTGAGAATGTATGACTACTATTTTAAATGCAAAAACTATTAACTTTTCTGATCTTTCTATCCAACTATTTATACCTATTGATGTCGTCCTAAACTTAAACAAAACAGATAATTTGAAGCGACTTAGGAACGGAATATCTCCGAAGAAAGAGACATTTTCACAAATCTGCTTGGAATATTCTGACATATTTTATATCGAAGGTGGTAAACTAACTTTCACCAATGAAATCAAATATATAATTGAAACCAACAATAGAAAGGCCGTTTTCACAAAATCTTATAGGTATTCTCAGATACATAAAAAGGAAGAGAAAACACACATAGGAAAAATGTTAGACCAAGGAATCATCCAGCCCTCCATATCACCGTGGGCCTCACCGGTATGGGAGGTACCTAAAAAATTTTTCTGGGAAACCGAAGTGTCCCGTAGATATTGACTATAGAATATCAGTATTGATGACAAATATTATCTTCCTAATATTTCAGACCTATTGGAATAACTTGGTAAGTGTGAACGTTTTTGCGGGTTTGATCTTACGTCCGGCTTTCACGAAATTGAAATTATCCCAATGCTAAACCAAAGATAGCATTTTCAGCGAACAATGGACACTACGAATTCGTCCGACCCTAAACGTATTTAATGATCATGAATGTTGAACATCCATCGTTTAGGAAGATTGATACGGATTGAATTACAAATAAACTGGCAAACACTAGCATGTTAGTGTATGTTTACTAACATTAAATTATGAATAAACTGGCAGAACAAGCATTTCAGTTTAAGGAGGATTTTAAGTGTTTTGAAAGATGCTTAACATAATTTTCATTTTCCTGCAATTTTTTTCTTTGGGTTTCTGCTTTAAGTAAATAACTTTAGTAATAGTTATTACAACGAATATTTTAATTTGATTTTTCGAGTTTTTATTATTTTTTTCATGTTATCCTAAAATGCTGTTATTTTTATACAGTGCGCTTCTTTAATTTTCTACCTCGCATCCCTTAATTTTTGAACCAGTCAGAAAGATTGACACACTTTAATAGCAGATAGAATCTCCTTTTTAGTATAAGTTTTGTAATTTAAAATAAAATTTCAAGATGACGATTGGGCGAAAAAATATGTGGAAAAAAGAGTCGTCAGTAGTGGAAGTATGCGTGTTCTGAAAGTGGTGGGGGGTGTCACCACCACTCCTGATCTTGAGATAAAGCCTCGCCCACCTGTGTGACGTCATTCGACCTTGAGATTAAGCTCCGCCTCCTGACCAATGAGATTAAGCTCCGCCCCATGATAATGATATTAAGTCCCGCCCCCATGACCTTGGATAGTTAAGCTCCGCCCCATGACCAATGAAATTAAGCCCCGCCCCATGTCCATGAGATTAAGCCCCGCCCCACGACCTTGGTGAATTTTACCACGTTTTTATATTTGTCCTTGAAGTGACGTCATATGACCTTGAGCGCACGTGTTTACATCAGCTATATTGTTTGGCCTTGGGGGTGTGTGACGACAGATGGCCTCGAGTGTTAACTATTAAAACCAAATGATATTTAAATAAACATTTAGAAATATTTATTCAATTTGGTATTATTTACAATTTTTAAATTTGTGTATTTAAAATTAAATATACCAAGCAATAGCAGATCAATATTTAAATTTGGGTGTTTAGAATAAACAAACTTTAGAAATATTTATTTCATTTGGTATTATTGTCTTCTTTTAATTTAGGTGTTTGGGTTAATTAACAAATTTTAAAATTATATTCTCCATATTCATATCGTTTCGGGATGAGTTGAATAATGTTTGGGGAAAACATTTTTGGTAATCATTTCAAAATGAGAAATCAATATAGCTCCAGTTTGATCAGGATTACTCATATATGAAGATAATCAAGATTGCTGATATCATGAAGATAATCAAGAATGATGATTGTTGTGAATAAACCGAGTTTATAATTGTAATAAACACATATTTAAATAAAACAAAGTTGAAGTTCGTTGGGTATTTATTTTAATAGTAACCTTAACCAATATACATATTTCGATAGGTTTGAATATTAAAAAATTCTTTTCCCTGGTCGCTTGGTGGTATATGACATTATTCGAACTATATCACCCAAACGAAACTTAAACTTTTTGGGTACTATTTTTATCCAATTGTATGCATTAATGCGTGTGGTTAATATAATGATTAATGTTATATTCCTTAACAAGATTTTGGAATATGTTATTGAAAAATTTTTGGAATATGTTATTAAAAAATTCTTTTCTCTCGTCGCTTGGTGGTATGTGATGTCATTCAAACTATATCACCCAAACGATATTTAAACTTTTTGGGTACTATTTTTATCCAATTGTATGCATTAATGCGTGTGGTTGATATAATGATTAATGTTATATTCCTTAACAAGATTGTGGAATATATTATTAAAAAATTCTTTTCCCTCTTCGCTTGGTGGTATGTGACGTCATTCAAACTATATCACCCAAACGAAATTTAAACTTTTTAGGTACTATTTTTTTCCAATTGTATGCATTAATGCGTGTGGTTGATTTAACGTTTATAGGTTTCATACCAATAGTGCTCTGTATTATTATAGGTTTTCGTTATGGCTGGTAAAAAAGTTGTATATTTGTAGGAACCTCTAGATGATGTACGTATGACTCGTTCAACTGTCGCAGCTTTTTTTGTGTGGTACGTCGAATAATGATTAATGTTATATTCCTTAACAAGATTCTGGAATATGTTATTAAAAAATTCTTGATATTTGTCCTTGAAGCGACGTCATATGACCTTGAGCGCCCATCCAATTTTTTGTTGTTTAACGCACATGGGCTATATTGTCTTGAGGATATGTGACGACAACAAATTCTTTTAATATAGTAAGTAACACCTGACCTTGATATTAAGCTCCACCTCATGACCAATAAGATTAAGCCCCGCCCCACGACCTTGGAGAATTGCACATACCACGGTATTTGGGCCAGAGCTTGCGAGTAATATCAGGCACTAATACTAGCAGATCAATATTTAAATTTGGGTGTCTAGAATAAACAAAATTTAGGAATATTTACTTATTTGGTATTATTTTCGTCTTTTAATTTAATTCAAACTTTTTTGGCCAAAACGTGTTGTCGAAACCATTTCTGCAAATGTTATCGAAATTATAAATAAGTCGAGTGGGATGTATACTTTAATGTATTTGGGGCAGAGCTTGCGAGTAATCTTAGGCACTAATACTAGCAGATCAATATTTAAATTTCGGTGTTTAGAATAAGCAAAATTTAGAGATATTTACTTATTTGGTATTATTTTCATCTTTTAATTTGGGTGCTTAATAGAATAAACAAAAACAATTATATGTACCATGCAAACATAATTTTGTAAATAAATAATAATTTTATTAATGTATTTGTGTTATTTGTCTATTCTTAAATTTATCAATATAAGTATAGAGTATTTTGAGAATCAGTTAGTTCTAATTTTCAACAGTTTTCAGATATAAATTCAAACATTTTTGAATTTTACTTTAGTTCTAAGTAAGCATGGGTATAATTAACGTTACAATTGATAAATTTGGTCGTCAAAAAGTTAATAAAAAAATTGTATACACTCCTCCAGGAATTGGTTTTAAGTTTAATGTTGATCATCAATACGACATTCAAGGAAAATCTTTAACTAACATAGCAAATCCTTCGCAAGGTAGTGATGCTGTAACCAGAGAATATTTCCTTAAAGAAATTCACAAGCTTCGGACATTACTGGCTGAATTATTAAATGAAATTTATGTTAAAATTAGTGAAATACTTAGTGCTATTAAGCCTGAAATAGAATTTGTATATGTGTACTCGATAATAGAAAAAAGAGAAGTAATATTATCCAACCTTGAGAAAAATGTTGATCGGTTAATTAGAGAAACTCATAGATCTCGGATACATTCAAGGAAAATATCTAACTATGATAATAGAAACCATTTAACTAAGATACTAGAAACAAGTGATATAATGTTATCTAACCTTATTGAAAATATTTAAGCAACATCTCAGATCCTACAAGTTTTATTTTATACCTTATAATGCTGCACTTTGGTGAAAAAAAAATTAGTTTTAGATAAACATGGGTCGTGTTAACAAAACAATTGATAAATTTGGACGTCAAAAGGTTGGTGAAAAAGTGCATGTATTGAGGGGGTCACCAGGAATTGGATTTATACTTACGCCGGACGGTCAATATGGCATGCGGGGAAAATCTTTAACCAATGTCGCTCCACCGACTAAGGGTAGTGATGCTGTTACCCAGGATTATGCGCTTGGAGAAATTCACCGATTACGTATACAAATAGAAGATATAATGAATATAGATCTCCTTAATAAGGTTCGTGCCAATATAAAGCAGCTTGAAGAAAAAATTGTTAATATCGAAGCAATAAAAATAGATGTACTCGGGAGAATTGAAAAACATGAAATCAGAATGCGCGATTTGGACAAAAAAGTGGTCAAGTTATTTCCGAAATCTAAAATGCAAACATAATGGAATAATGTATGAGAAAAAAAATCAATATAGCTCCAGCTTGATGAGGATTACTCATATATGAAGATAATCAAGATTGATGATTGGTACGAAGGTAATCAAGAATGATCATTGTTGTGAATAAGCCTAGTTTATAATTGTAATAAACACATATTTAAATAAAATAAAGTTGAAGTTCATTGGGTATTTATTTTAATAGTAACCTTAACCAATATACATATTTCGATAGGTTTGAAAGTATTACAAAATATAATATTTTAAACAATATCTGTCTCATCAATCCATGAATTAAATGGATCTGAAAATCCTAACCATTTTAAAATAATTGATTAATATTATTTTTCTTGCGGCGGCGAAGTACTTTTTCTACTAAATAAACATTCAGACTACTTGTTTTTTGCAGCTCAGCTTCATAAAAACATCCTTTTATAGGTTGACCTTCTATTGATTCCAAGAGCTATGTTGGTGGATTGGTAATGTTAACTTTTGCGATTTGAAACTGTTCCGTGGACCATGAAAGCGTATATCCTTTATCAAAGACACTTTTGTGTTTGCTTATACGAACTATATCATCCAAACGAAATTTAAACTTTTTGGGTACTATTTTTATCCAATTGTATGCATTAATGCGTGTGGTTGATTTAACGTTTATAGGTTTCATACCAATAGTACGATGCTCTGTGTTATTATAGGTTTTTGTTATGACTGGTAAAAGTTGTATCAATTTGTAGGAACCTCTAGCTGAAAACTCCTTATAGAGATAATTTTTGAGTGTACGTATGACTCGTTCAACTATCACAGTTTTTTTTTGTGCTGTACGTCGAATAACGATTAATGTTATATTCCTTAACAAGATTTTGGAATATGTTGTTAAAAAATTCTTTTCCCCAGTCACTTTGTAGATTTATTGGTGTATATCTTCAACCCCGGTCTTGTTTCTAATCGCCCTAGTATAGACAAATTTGGAGTAGCAATTTATGCACACCAAGATATAGCGATATCCATCGTTTTCATTTGCATACTGTTGCATTTCCGCCAAATCTGTTTGCCACAAGTCTTCATATCCTTTAATGATGGTGTGTCTTCTGGAAAATTTTTTTCTCGCAGACCTATGAAGTTCATTTCCAACTCACGTCTCTTGAGATACTGATCAAATTATGTGATTACTTAATAAATTATACCTTCCTCACGAAGTTCTTCTATAATTGACATTATTTCATTATCGTGTCCGGTATGACCAGCCATCTTTGAACTCCATAGCAATCGTAACCGTTCTACCAGCTCCTTCGGTTTATTCCAATATACATAGCTAGGAGTTTCCGATAAAACACGTTTTTTTAATGGTAACACTAGTTAAGCATATGTTTTTTTACCTGCGATCCCACTTCCCAATCGATTCCCTGTCATTAATGGTTTTATAATCTCTAAATATTTTTTCCGCCTGGTTTCCTGTAGTCCCCGCTTCTCGTCATAGCCCTTATATGCTGCATTTGTTAACCATAACATTTTTTTATAGTCTTCTGCCACTTCGGGAGTCATCTTTTCGATATGCTTTAATACCCGTGAATTTTTTAAGAATATTAAATCGTAAAGTTCCGCATTCCCTTCAAAGGTTGCAATATTTTTAGATTCGCGCCATAGTGTCACTTTACCAGGAGGAAAACGTATTTCCAAATTACCCATAAACGTTTTGTTTTTTACTTTTGAATTATGATGTACTCCATAAACTGCATCGAATTGTGATGGTTTTGTCTTTAAACCGTCCATATATGTATGAATGATAATATCTGGAGATGAGCGATCTTTTAATGTGACAGCTGACATTGTAGATTTGTTTGATGGAGAAGGTGTTGCTTAAATTCCATCTAACGTCTCGTTTTTCGGGGTATCTATCGATGTTTCAGCCGTGTACTTGGGCCTTTCTGTGATCGGTGTTGATGTTTCTACAGAAAACTCTTCTGACATGAACATGCTTGATTTATTTAATGGCTCCTCTATGTATGTGCTTAAACTTTTCGGTTGGGATTGTATATGTTTACGAGACTTTTGTGTTACTGCATTGGATATAGAAGTCAAAGGCTTAGCAATCGGCTCATAAAATTTGTCCAATTCAAATTTATCTTGTACATTAGCAGCTCTAATTTGTTTAAACTTTTTTCGAACGGCATCTGTAACCCCAATCAGTTGACGTTTCAGATCAATGTCATTATTCATCATGAAGGTGATGTTGCCAGAGTATCACACAACTATGTAATGCGAATTCACTGATCTTACTCTGTGTATTCATAGTTATCGAACCCCTTGCGATATCTTCCCGAATTTAAATCGCTATCCTTATCAATAACGAGGAATCCATACTTGTCATTCCAACATTTAGCACACATCTCTTGAAATTGTGTAAAAGTCACATCTGGCGATACATGATCAGAAAAAATATGTCGTAAATTCATTTCGTCTTGTTTAAACATTATAATTAAATTGGCGTTGTCATTTGCTTGGAACTCGGGAATAGGTTTGTGCTAGGTAGAAACTATCTACATTTTTATGCCGTCCCATACTAAAATATGATCGTATAATATCTTGTTTTTCACACATTACGTCGCCAAATATGAAAATTGAATTTGGTTTGGCATCGGATGGCTCCACGATATTTGTTGTATCGCTAAAAGTATAATAACCAAGACCCTTAATTGGCGTGAAAATTTTCCTGAGATATTCGTATTTGGGTTGATACAGCGACCTTGAATATACGTAGACATTTTCAAAGCGCAATCCTAAAGGGTGTGTAAGCAAGGTAATCATAACATTTGGTTTTCCACAATTAGAAGGTCCTATTAGCAATCAACGAATTAATAATGGCAAATATATATATATATATATATATATATATATATATATATATATATATATATATATATATATATATATATATATCTTTGTATCTTATGTATTCCGTCGCGCACCCAAAGTCCTATGACGTCACATACCCCCAAGGTCGGGGAATATAGCAACGCTCTCAGGGTCGGATCTTAAGTCAAGGACGAGTGGAAAAGTCCTATGACGTCACACGCCTCAAGGTCGGGGAATTAGGAACGCTCTCAGGGTCGGATCTTAATTCAAGGACGAGTGGAAACCAAATTTTTATATTAATTTACCTTTTAGAACTTAGACTTAAAATAAAATTCAAAATAACTGGTTCAATATGTTTTATTATTTAATTGTTGACATTAGTTGCTAAACTATCTATTACGCATAAGTTTTATATCAAAAACACTAAACTATATAACAATATATGGATATACTAAGATATACTTTAACATATAGGCTAAATATAAAGTATAATTATAAATAACTAAACGACTAAACAAGCTTATTTGATGCAGAACCATTTAACATATTATAACTAAAAATAGAATCGTGAATTATTAATGCGAAAACTTTAGTGTCTTTAGGAAACCGACTGTTACGTGTTTCAAATTCAATCTTGACATCCACAGTTGAGGATTTTACATCTTCCACCTGATGCGAGCAGTCAATAACAAGCAGCGAATTTTTCATGTATTCCCCAAAATCCATCATTGGGTCGTTAAATTCTCGACCATAATAACTGCTTTGGAAGTTTTCATAGTTATAATAGGCCGCTGCCTACAATTTCTTTGAAAAATCCAAATTCCATCTTTCATATGGAAATACTGTTGAATTAAGATAAACTCGAATGTCACTTATATTTGCATTTGTAAATTCAGTCGCATCTTCTTTATAGCTCTCCGCTTTTCCAATATTCTGAAATCCGATAATTAAATAACGAGGTTTCTCTAGACTTGTACTCGTTCTTATAGCCCAAACATCGGATGAAGTTTGTCGGAGAGCGGGAAGCTCGTATAGATCCCACATGCGGTAAGCCATTCGGATATTTGCATTACTACCACCTTTATTAATACGCGATAATAGTTTTAGCTTTTACCTATCCTCGGGGACAATGTGGCGTATTTTCCACTCCAGTTTGTCAATTTTAATATCGGCTCCAACTTCTCCAATATAACAGTTGTTAAAAGTGCGGGCAATTATTATAATCAATTCCTGTTTAATGTTAAAAATCCCCTTCGTATAATCGGCAAAACCCATCAGATATTTTAGGGGTACTTTACCAGAAAATACATTACTAGCGGTATCCACAATGTGTTGGTTTTCTTCATTTAGACCCCATCCGCATGTAAGAAGTGGTTTCAACTCTGTACTACCAAAGGAAACCATTGTTTTAAGAGCTGTAGTTACACCAGGTTTTCTGACAACTGCAACTTTCTCACCGCCTATCTCATATCGAATTTCCTCAAATAAAAAAGCTAATGAATTATTAGATAAAAAACACTTTTTGGTAGCGTCTTTTGGTTTAAATGTTCCTTCGACATAGATGTAGCTTTCCGATATATCCAAAATTATGTCTTGAAAGTGAACTGGAATACGAATTTCATCGGAATTTTGGAATTTAGGTGATCCATAGGGTTTATATGTATGTTCTTGCAGGCTTATGATAGAATTATTGAAAATAGGTTCAGTAAAAACCTCAATTTTTTCACTAGTTGTCATCACGTTCGCTGGCTTCGTATTTTCAAGCCAATGGATTGAAGAAATCTACGATCTTTGGCAGAGAGACGTTGATATCCTTTTAGTCTGACGTCGTGATCGTGAATGAACTCTGTTTTAGCGATATATTTCTTTTTATTAGGTTTCGTTATTGTTTGACATATCGAAGAAAACATGTACGGTCGGCGGTTGTAACAAAAACCCATCATTAGACTAGTTTCTTTAGCTCCAGTTTAATAATAATCTTCTCGTCATTGAAATCGATAAGATCGCCGTTGTCGTCCAAGATGCGTAGAGTAATGTTGTCAATGAACTGATGTCCTTCAGGCTTCAACGGCAAATAAATAAGGTTTGTGGGTTCTTTCGTTATCTTATAACCAGGTTCAACATCAATATCAAATTCAAATAAAATATGACATTCTTGTGAGTTCAGGTATGCTCCTGAGAGAATATTACAATCAACACGTATTATGCGTACTTTCATAATGTCTACTTGAGAGGTTGATTCATGTTTTTTGTTGTCCATTGTTAACAATATACGATCAAATCCCAACATCCATAATGTATTTTGTTTTTATTTCACATTTCAATGTGTTATTATTGGGTGTTAATGAAAATATTTTATCATCATTATCTCTCGTGGACACTTGTAAAGCAGTTTTCATTGCTTTTTCAATCTCATACACTTCATATACTCCTGGGGGAATTGTTAACTTTATAGATGGTGAAGTTTTATAATTTTTTTTCTTATATGCAAATGAATTATTGCTTTCATCAATATTAAAAATAGAATTATATGTGTAAAATCCAACAAGTGCAAGCCCATATTTATTGGCTGTACTGAGTTCTAATGGTGGGTAAAAATCTGTACTTAACACGCTCGAGAGTCCTGTTAAAGTGAATGTGTACGACATGACTGATAAAAAAATCTACTGTTTTTAGCTTTTATTGTGGTCGACAGCAGTTTATATTGCTATAGGTTGTACACCGTTTACTTGGTTTTGAAATTTTAAACCAATTTTTTTCTGTTATTTTTACATCACTTATTTTACAGTAACAGCAAAACAATCTCCTAGGTGCTGGTCCATCACCTTCGTCTCCATTCAAATTCTGGTTATTATGATGCTCCGTGCAATACTGATACTTTAATATGTCTATGTCACATTTCATGTGTTCTGGCAATTTATCCCAAACAAGTGCGATTTCATTTGGGGAACAAGCAATCATTACCTCCTTGGGCATGTTTTCTAACTCTTCAGAAGTCATTTTTAATAAACTACAGGAACGATAATAGGCTTTTAACGAAGACGCCATCTTTTTATAACTATCCCGATCCATTTGGGGGGTAGGAGACATATTGATTTTTACGATTGAGAGAGAAACTTTAAGCATAAATGACCGCACCAGACTGTCCCAGATTTTTGCTGTCGATCGTATGTATAGTAAATTTCCTTTGCTGCTTCCCCACCCATTCGCAGATATCGAACCAGTTCAGTTTGCGGTGGTAAATCACCAAAGCTGTCGTAATATGTAACTTCTGAATCATTCTTCCGATACGCCACCCAATGTGTTCCAAATCCCATTATACTATCCAAATTAAGAATACTAGATTCATAACGTCGAGGAAGTGAATCTCGCATAAATACACCTCTAAAGTATGGTACTTGTAGCTGTAATGCATACCTTTCTAGATCAATATTCCATAATGGCCTTCGAGGAAGGCATTTTACTAGTTTTTTTGAATGCGTTGAAACACCCATATCGAGACGTTGTTTCGTTTTCATAATATTTGTTACCAACCAAGCAGATATTTTTTCACCTGCACTAGCGTCTTTTGATTTTACTCTCTCCCAAGCACGTTGTTCAAGATCGTAATCGGCTTGATGGCGTGAACTTAGGTTATTTTCGGTTTTTGAATATGCTATATCATGTTTCTGACACGCTGCATCTAATGGGTTAATTCCCAAATCACCTCTCGCTAATCGCTTTGTAAGTTTGGTGCCTGGCCCACAATATTGATAACCGGGAAGGTGTAACTCAAACGGTACTTTATTAATTATAGAATTCACTATGCCACACCCAGTCTTACTCGAATATCGAGAGCGTCCACTTCGTTTGATGGTCTGCGTCTGAATGAGTAGTTAAAGCCGAGTGTTCGATATAAAATATATTTTTTTTCACTATAATGCGTATTGTTAAGCTGAAACAGAAGCTAGAAATAGATAATCTCGATGAAAAGGTTGGATCTAGACATGTAGGGAAAAATGTGGGACGTCGACATGGTCCTTTGTTGCCATTATCAATTCGTGGATTGCTAATAGGACCTTCTAATTGTGGAAAAAAAAATGCTATGATTACCTTGCTTACACACCCTTTAGGATTGCGCTTTGAAAATGTCTACGTATATTCAAGGTCGCTGTATCAACCCAAATACGAATATCTCAGGAAAATTTTCACGCCAATTGAGGGTCTTGGTTATTATACTTTTAGCGATACAACAAATATCGTGGAGCCATCCGATGCCAAACCAAATTCAATTTTCATATTTGACGACGTAATGTGTGAAAAACAAGATATTATACGATCATATTTTAGTATGGGACGACATAAAAATGTAGATAGTTTCTATCTAGCACAAACCTATTCCCGAGTTCCAAAGCAATTAGTACGTGACAACGCCAATTTAATTATAATGTTTAAATAAGACGAAATGAATTTACGACATATTTTTTCTGATCATGTATCGCCAGATGTGACTTTTACACAATTTCAAGAGATGTGTGCTAAATGTTGGAATGACAAGTATGGATTCCCCGTTATTGATAAGGATAGCGATTTAAATTCGGGAAGATATCGCAAGGGGTTCGATAACTATATATACACTGAGTAAGATCAGTGAATTCGCATTACATAGTTGTATGATACTCTGGCAACATCACCTTCATGATGAATAACGATATTGATCTGAAACGTCAATTGATTGGGGTTACAGATGCTGTTCGAAAAAAGTTTAAACAAATTAGAGCTGCTAATGTACAAGATAAATTTGAATTGGACAAATTTTATGAGCCGATTGCTAAGCCTTTGACTTCTATATCCAACGCAGTAACACAAAAGTCTCGTAAACATATACAATCACAACCGAAAAGTTTAAGCACATACATAGAGGAGCCATTAAATAAATCAAGCATGTTCATGTCAGAAGAGTTTCCTGTAGAAACATCAACACCGATCACAGAAAGGCCCAAGTACACGGCTGAAACATCGATAGATACCCCGAAAAACGAGACGTTAGATGGAATTTATGCAACACCTTCTCCATCAAACAAATCTACAATGTCAGCTGTCACATTAAAAGATCGCTCATCTCCAGGTATTATCATTCATACATATATGGACGGTTTAAAGACAAAACCATCACAATTCGATGCAGTTTATGGAGTACATCATAATTCAAAAGTAAAAAACAAAACGTTTATGGGTAATTTGGAAATACGTTTTCCTCCTGGTAAAGTGACACTATGGTGCGAATCTAAAAATATTGCAACCTTTGAAGGGAATGCGGAACTTTACGATTTGATATTCTTAAAAAATCCACTAGTATTAAAGCATATCGAAAAGATGACTCCCGAAGTGGCAGAAGACTATAAAACAATGTTATACTATGTATACTCATATATGAGTAATCCTCATCAAGCTGGAGCTATTGATTTTTTTTCTCATACATTATTCCATTATGTTTGCATTTAAGATTTCGGAAATGACCACTTTTTTGTCCAAATCGCGCATTCTGATTTCATGTTTTTCAATTCTCCCGAGTACATCTATTTTTATTGCTTCGATATTAACAATTTTTTCTTCAGGCTGCTTTATATCGGCACGAACCTTATTAAGGAGATCTATATTCATTATATCTTCTATTTGTATACGTAATCGGTGAATTTCTCCAAGCACATAATCCTGGGTAACAGCATCACTACCCTTAGTCGGTGGAGCGACATTGGTTAAAGATTTTCCCCGCATGTCATATTGACCGTCCGGCGTAAGTATAAATCCAATTCCTGGTAACCCCCTCAATACATGCACTTTTTCACCAACCTTTTGACGTCCAAATTTATCAATTGTGTTGTTAACAAAACCCATGTTTATCTAAAACTAATTTTTTTTTCACCAAAGTGCAGCATTATAAGGTATAAAATAAAACTTGTAGGATCTGAGATGTTGCTTAAATATTTTCATTAAGGTTAGATAATATTATATCACTTGTTTCTAGTATCTTAGTTAAATAGTTTCTATTATCATAGTTAGATATTTTCCTTGAATGTATCCGAGATCTATGAGTTTCTCTAATTAACCGATCAACATTTTTCTCAAGGTTGTATAATATTACTTTTTTTTTTCTATTATCGAGTACACATATACAAATTCTATTTCGGACTTAATAACACTAAGTATTTCACTAATTTTAACATAAATTTCATTTAATAATTCAGCCAGTAATGTCCGAAGCTTGTGAATTTCTTTAAGGAAATATTCTCTGGTTACAGCATCACTACCTTGCGAAGGATTTGCTATGTTAGTTAAAGATTTTCCTTGAATGTCGTATTGATGATCAACATTAAACTTAAAACCAATTCCTGGAGGATTGTATACTACTATTTTTTTACTAACTTTTCGACAACCAAATTTATCAATTGTAACGTTAATTATACCCATGCTTACTTAGAACTAAAGTAAAATTCAAAAATGTTTGAATTTATATCTGAAAACTGTTGAAAATTAGAACTAACTGATTCTCAAAATACTCTATACTTATATTGATAAATTTAAGAATAGACAAATAACACAAATACATTAATAAAATGATTATTTATTTACAAAATTATGTTTGCATGGTACATATAATTGTTTTTGTTTATTCTATTAAGCACCCAAATTAAAAGATGAAAATAATACCAAATAAGTAAATATCTCTAAATTTTGCTTATTCTAAACACCGAAATTTAAATATTGATCTGCTAGTATTAGTGCCTAAGATTACACGCAAGCTCTGCCCCAAATACGTTAAAGTATACATCCCACTCGACTTATTTATAATTTCGATAACATTTGCAGAAATGGTTTCGACAACACGTTTTGGCCAAAAAAGTTTGAATTAAATTAAAAGACGGAAATAATACCAAATAAGTAAATATTCCTAAATTTTGTTTATTCTAGACACCCAAATTTAAATATTGATCTGCTAGTATTAGTGCCTGATATTACTCGCAAGCTCTGCCCCAAATACCGTGGTATGTGCAATTCTCCAAGGTCGTGGGGCGGGGCTTAATCTCATTGGTCATGAGGTGGAGCTTAATATCAAGGTCAGGTGTTACCTACTATATTAAAAGAATTTGTTGTCGTCACATATCCTCAAGGTCAAACAATATAGCCCATGTGCGTTAAACAACAAAAAATTGGATGTACGCTCAAGGTCATATGACGTCACTTCAAGGACATATATCAAGAATTTTTTAATAACATATTCCAGAATCTTGTTAAGGAATATAATATTAATCATTATTCGACGTACCGCACAAAAAAAAATCTGCGACAGTTGAACGAGTCATACGTACATCATCTAGAGGTTCCTACAAATGGATACAACTTTTTTACCAGCCATAACGAAAACCTATAATAATACAGAGCACTATTGGTACGAAACCTATAAACGTTAAATCAACCACACGCATTAATGCATACAATTGGAAAAAATAGTACCCAAAAAGTTTAAATTTCGTTTGGGTGATATAGTTTGAATGACGTCACATACCACCAAACGTCGCGACGAGGGAAAAGAATTTTTTAATAACATATTCCAGAATCTTGTTAAGGAATATAACATTAATCATTATATCAACCACACGCATTAATGCATACAATTGGATAAAAATAGTACCCAAAAAGTTTAAATATCGTTTGGGTGATATAGTTTGAATGACATCACATACCAACCAAGCGACGAGGGAAAAGAATTTTTTAATAACATATTCCAAACATTTTTTAATAACATATTCTAAAATCTTGTTAAGGAATATAACATTAATCATTATATCAACCACACGCATTAATGCATACAATTGGATAAAAATAGTACCCAAAAAGTTTAAGTTTCGTTTGGGTGATATAGTTCGAATAACGTTACAGACCACCAAGCGACCAGGGAAAAGAATTTTTTAATATTCAAACCTATCGAAATATGTATATTGGTTAAGGTTACTATTAAAATAAATACCCAACGAACTTCAACTTTGTTTTATTTAAATATGTGTTTATTACAATTATAAACTCGGTTTATTCACAACAATCATCATTCTTGATTATCTTCATGACAATCAGCAATCTTGATTATCTTCATATATGAGTAATCCTGATTAAACTGGAGCTATATTGATTTCTCATTTTGAAATTATTACCAAAAATGTTTTCCCCAAACATTATTCAACTCATCCCAAAACGATATGAAAATGGAGAATATAATTTTAAAATTTGTTAATTAACCCAAACACCTAAATTAAAAGAAGACAATAATACCAAATTAAATAAATATTTCTAAACTTTGTTTATTCTAAACACCCAAATTTAAATATTGATCTGCTATTGCTTGGTACATTTAATTTTAAACACACAAATTTGAAAATTGTAAATAATACCAAATTGAATAAATATTTCTAAATGTTTATTTAAATATCATTTGGTTTTAATAGTTAACACTCGAGGCTATCTGTCGTCACACACCCCCAAGGCCAAACAATATAGCTGATGTAAACACGTGCGCTCAAGGTCATATGACGTCACTTCAAGGACAAATATGAAAACGTGGTAAAATTCGCCAAGGTCGTGGGGCGGGGCTTAATCTCATGGTCATGGGGCGGGGCTTAATATCATTGATCATGGGGCGGAGCTTAACTATCCAAGGTCATGGGGCGGGACTTAATATCATTATCATGGGGCGGAGCTTAATCTCATTGGTCAGGAGGCGGAGCTTAATCTCAAGGTCGAATGACGTCACACAGGTGGGCGGGGCTTAATCTCAAGGTCAGGAGTAGTGGTGACACCCCCCACCACTTTCAGAACCCGCATACTTCCTCTACTGTCGTCATACTGAAAATGCAACCACCTGCAAAAAATTAACGTAACAATATCGCCGTTATAATGACTGATAAAGAAAAATTGTTAAAAAGTTTGTTAATGTTTTCTTTGTTGGCCATCCATTCCTTGTCGATCACTCATGTGATACATTTTCAATGATTTTATCAGTTTCTTTCAATTGTGAAAATGGCTCATATTTATGAAAATAATGAATTCGTGGATATACTGCTAATTTACGGGGAGTATCATCAAAATGCGGCTGCAGCTTCGTGGTTATACGCTGAACGCTTTCCCAGTCTATCCCACACCTCGCTATTTTATAAATCTTGTTCAAGAGCAAGAGATAGTGACGATTTAAGGGAACATCGTGGAGGACATACAGGTAACCAAGACGACCTGACAATGTGCAGAAAGAACAAAAAGTTTTAAATGTTATCGATAAAGAATCAACAATTAAGTCAAACAAAAGGATGGACAACACTGAGGAAAAATCAATTTTATCCATTTCACGTTCAACAGGTATAAGCGCTACTTCCTGAAGTCCATCCTCGCAGAGTCCAGTTTTGTGAATGGCTCCACAAAACCACGCAACTGATCAAAATTTTACTCGAAAAATTCTTTCTGTAGACGAGGCATTATTTACTCCCAATGGGATCAATGGTTACCACAATATTCATGTTTGGGCTATTGATAATCCCTATGCTATTCAAAGAACAAGTTTTCAACACAGATTTTTCCGTTAATGTATGGACACGCATCTTGAATAGAATACTCATTGATTCCCATATCCTACCATACTGGTTAACGGGCAAAAACACTTGTAACTAAATAAACGAAAACACTTGTTAGTTCTTACATAGTAAAAAATATCAACTTAGAAATCGTGAATTTTACGTACAAAACATCATATCGGATTTTAGCGATTTCGCTTTGCATCAAACGGTTTTTTTACGCGTTCGTCGCGCGTCCGAAAAAAAGACCAAAAGTAGTAGCGTACTACTTTTTTCTTCAAAAATATTCATTCCAAATCCCGTTTGGACGCCATTGGCAGAAATTTTTCTTACAATTTTAATACCCTATACATCGTATATATATATATATATATATATATATATATATATATATATATATATATATATATATATATATATATATATATATATCGGAAACGAAGCATTTTAGGACATAATTTTATTTCAAAACTTTGTTTATTTTACCAAATTCTACATCCTGTTAAAAATGCATCAACTTAAAAACCACCCTATATATATATATTTATATATATATATATATATATATATATATATATATATATATATATATATATATACAGGGTGTCCCACGACGAACTGCGGCGATCGATTTCTCAGAGAGTAGGCTTTGGAAAAATTTGAAATTTTGGCCGCTAACTAAAGTCGGCACTTCCGGTTATGCCGGAAGTAGACGTCAACTTTCTTTGTTTTAAATAGAATACCCTGTATATTATCGAATTTTTGGATTTCTCGAAAAATTCTAGGTATATTTCATGTATAATATCCTATACCTAAGTTGAACTGTTTTTGAGATATTTTGAATTTTATGTAAAAAATGACGTTTGCAGGTCTAGACGTAACTATAAATATCTGCTTATCGAAGTCTCTATTATTTATTTGCGGGTGGCTTCCTTGTCCAAAAGGATCCACTTGTAGCCTGTGCTGATATTTTTACAATAAATAAATATAGGTTGATCAAAAATTGACATTATAAATATACTTTAAAAAATCGTTAAGAGTTACTTTTTTCAAACGGAAACCCCCAATTTTAATAATTTTATCTTATTTAACACTTAAAATAAGGGTGACTTTGTATAAAGTTGTCTATTCCAAAAAATTGTATAGTTTTTGAGTTATTGACGATTTAACATTTTTATTCTAATAATGACAGACGGCTTCTAAGTTTTATGGTAGTTGGCCATGATAGGGAGGCCTGGCGAGAACAAAACCAATTGGTTACTATAGAAACGTAATATTTATTGTCGTTTGACAATTACCTACTAAAATATTATTTATTTATTATAGTAATTATAATAATTATTAAACTAATAATCGTGCCGGGGCGATTAAATTACACACACGGGGATTATTTGAATTTGTTTATTATCTATGGGGAACCTAACAGAGTTTTAACAAGAACATGCCAGATATTTGGTGATAGATATCCAGATAAACAGAAACCGCGCCGTCACCGAACAGCGTTAAACAAATGTTGGAAAACTATAAAAATTTTGAAAACGTCAAGGCAAAAATTAATAAGAGGAAGCCCATTGTTGATAAGGAAAATGTCGAGATTGCAATTCTGGGATATTTTGCATCATATCCAATGACATCCCTAAGAAACGTGGCAAGACAATCAGGAATCTCGAGGAACTCAGTGCATAGGATTCTGTTAAAACATAACTTCCAACCTTATTTAATATCATTGGTTCAACATCTAAAAGACGCTGATTTGCCAAAAAGAGTTTATTTTAACAATAGTACAGGATAACCCTAGATTTTTGGACAATATAATTTGGACCGATGAAGCAAAATTTACTAAAAATAGCCTTTTCAATAGACACAATTCCCATTTTTGGAGTGATTCTCCTGGCAATTTAATGTATTTTGTGCAGTAAGGAACGATGGAAAAATAAAACTGAATTTTTACGAATGGTACGTTATACATTGCCTAAACACAAGGACTCTTTTAATGAAAAATAATCCATTTAGGTAATATTACAATATTTTTTTTATCAATTTAGCGTCAATCCAAAATTAGATAAATCATTTAGTAAAAATTATTACATAAATAAATTAAATTAAATTATTTATACAGGTCACACTACACTACTTCATACAAATAGTGGTCCACATACCGTAACACATCATATCTAAAAAAATATATCGTCCCAAGTTTTATAGGAAAGTTATCTTTAGTTAGATATTTACAAGCTATTTATACAGGGTACTTTAGAAAGTCATAAAATACTAAACCTTCTTTTTTTATTGAGCACTCTTTAGATTAAATTAATTGAATTTTGATGTATATGATGAATATTATCAAAGCATTTCTTTCCGTAAAATTATGTCTATAAACTTTTGTAGGAGACAGATCTGAATATTCTTGAACAGTTGGACAACGAATATTTAAGTAATTTACCTTTGGCAGAACATTTTCTACCAACACGCTGGCGCCTCACCACATAGAACCGTTGCAGTTACTAACTTTTTACAAGCTACGTTTTACGACAAATGGATTGCCAACAATGGACCTTTCCTGTAGCATACTCGTTCCCCCGATCTGACAGTCTTAGACTATTTTATATGAGGAACGATAAAAGGAATCGTTTATTTTAATCCAGTAACAACGAAAGAGGACTGTATGGCAAGGGTAAGGGACGCGTTCGAAAGTTTATCTCCAGCTTCAATTAGAGCGGCCACCCACGAGGGATTTATTTGGAGATACGAAAAATGTTTGGAAGTACAAGGTGGACATTTTCAACATTTATTGAAAAATAAGTTGTGCTCTTGTGTAGACTAGACTATAATGGGAATAGGCTTTCTTTAATTAATTTTTGTCTTCACGGTTTCAACATTCTTATAGTTTTCCAACATTCGTTTAACGCTGTTCGGTGACGGTTTCTGTTTATATGGATATCTATCAGCAAATATCTGGCATGTTCTTGTTAAAACTCTGTTAGATTCTCCATAGATGATAAACAAGTTCAAATAATCCTCGTGTGTGTAATTTAATCGCCCCGGCATGATTATTAGTTCAATAATTATTATAATTACTATAATAAATAAATAATATTTTAGTAGGTAATTGTCAAACGACAACAAATATTACGTTTCTATAGTAACCAATTGGTTTTGTTCTCGCCAGGCCTCCCCGTCATGGCCAGCTAACAAGAAAACTTAGAAGCCGTCTGGTATTATTAGAATAAAAAATGTTAAATCGTCAATAACTCAAAAACTAGAAATTTTTGTAATAGACAACTTTATACAAAGTCGCTTTTATTTTGAGTGTTAAATAAGATAAAAGTACAAAAATTGGTAAAGTATATTTATAATGCCAGTTGTTGATCACCCTATATTTATTTATTATAAAAATATCAGCACAGGCCACCAAAGTGTACCCTTATAGACAAGGAAGCTGAACGCAAATAAATAATAGAGACTTCGATAAGCAGATATTTCTAGTTATGTTTAGACCTGCAAACGTCATTTTTTACATAAAATTCAAAATATCTCAAAAACAGTTGGACTTAGGTATAGGATATTATACATGAAATATACCTAGAATTTTTCGAGGAATCCAAAAATTCGATTATATACGGGGTGTTCCATTTAAAATAAGAAAGTTGACGTCTACTTCCGGTATAACCGGAAGGGCCGCCATCTTGAAAATATTTTGCACGAATTGCCCCATCGACTTTAGTTAGCTGCCAAAATTTCCATATTTTCTAAAGCCTGCTTTCTGAGAAATCGATCGCCGCAGTTCGTCGTGGGACACCCTGTTTATATTGGATTCCAAATTTTAAACATTTCAAGGATTTAATTAAGCTTGAAGTATTTTACCTCTGTAGTTTAAAAAGTTATTCTCAGTTTTTTTATAAAGGAAGATACTAGCTTTGCTTGTTCTCTGTCAAGCAAATGTATCGTTTCTTTAGAGTTTTCAAAGGAAAAGCAATATGGCATATCCAAAATATTCATAATGAAATACCTATTACCAAACCACAATTAATTATTAAAATTTCATTAAAATAGTTCGTTTTTTATTTGTTTTGCACCTGCTAAAACATAAGTAGCATTTCAAATAATATTTCCGTTAAAATGTTCAGTTCTTCATAGAAATCATTTCAACAACGCCTAGAGCCTGTTACAACTTATTTCTAAATTGCAATGACAACTCTTATCTTCCACACTTCAGCTGAACGCGGATTCGAGAATTGGGAAATATTTTATTTAAAATTGTCACCTGAAAATAAATAAAAGAATTTATCTAATCGAGTTTCTGTCGCGTCAACCAATAGGTTGGACGTTTTAAATTGCTACGCATTGAAAGTTTAAAAGCGATATTATAGTTGTTCGTCTGTCCGCCTCGTTTTGCAACTGTAATGAAAGCAAGTTAATGGAAAAATAGAAAAAACAAGCGTTTAACAAGTCAATAGGTTCTTCGGAAAGATGTTAATTGCAACAAGTTCTATTCTGTATCTAGACTCGGTAAAATAAGGGAGATTTTTGTTTGAGGTTCGAAATTTTTAAACATGAAGCAAGATCAAAATATAGCAATGATATCAAATTATAATAAATATTTAATTTATTAATACTTTGCTAAACGTTATAATATTGGTTTCTGCTGATAAAATATGATCACCTAAACACGTCAGTTCTCTTAAACGGCTTACTTAAGTCATATAGGACACAATAAACATTTACAATCTTAGTTTTCTTTAATAGTTTTTTATTTCACCGAGAACTATTTTTTTAATTTATTTTAAAGTTACTTGAAAAATAATAAATTTGAATTATTTAAACAATCGTCTATTTCTCTTCCAGTTTCAAAAAAAATTTAAAAGTGTTTTTACATAAACTGTCCTTATTATTTAATTAATCTAACATAATTTTGCTTAATACTTATTATTTTAGTACAAAAATATGCGATGAATATTTTGTGTTCGTTTACATTATTGACGAGTGATAAAGATTAAAAATTATGTTTAATATCGTGGCCTAAGTTAGATGTTAGTTTAGTTAAGTGGGAAATTATTGTAGTTGGGATGAATGTTTTTGTTTACGTGAAAATATTAAAATTTAGTAATCATTTTATTAAAATCTAAAAATAGTGCCCAATAATAATTTGAAAAATACGAAATTTTTATTAGTTTTTCTTACTAGTTTTTTTAGGATGGTTTCCACACCGACGCTGTTCAGCCCAAGTTGTAGCACATGTAAAAAAGAGCATATACATTACTATATTACAAAAAAAACTCAATATTTCCTTCGTTTTAAGAAGTTGAATCTCTTCGTTTTTTTCTTAGAATTAATTTTAGTTTAGAATATAGATACACTTAACAATCATAATGCAGGAGCCCATAAAGCTTTTTTAATATTTTACGGTTTTACTCTGGTCTTAAAACGATTTATTTTTAACGCCATAGTCCGTAAATTAAAAAACGGAGCTCAAGTTTTTCCTTTAATTTCCCAACTGAAGTTTAATTTTCCCAATGAAGGTTAATTTTTCACAACTTTAGAGTGTTATGCATTAAAGTACAGTGAACGAAAAAATGCATGTATTCAGTCGCGTTTGGTTTTCGTGTTCCAAAAAATATTCAATACACTGAAAGCTATAATATGTGCAATAAAAACTGAAACTTTAAAATTATAAAACAAAACATTAGATTAGAGTATGTCGGAGTTAATTTGAATATTTGATTCAGCAGCTGCATATAAATCACATGGCATCTGTAGTGTGGCGAGTGTATTGGTTTATTATTTACATCTAGATACACATAAGTCTAATCGAATATGGCACTCTCTTTATGGAAGCTTTTTAGCCTCATTTCTATACAAGAATTTAACAAAATCTTCTATACATAAGCGCATATTGATAATATTACTTTCAAATTCTCGCTAGAGAGGGTAATGAGTTTTTAAATACGAGACTTTCAAATCTCGCTTTTCAGTACATAAAATATAAATATATAGATATATATATATATATATATATATATATATATATATATATATATATATATATTATATATATATATATATATATATATATATATATATATATATATATATTTATATATATAATATATATATTTATATATATAAATATATATATTTATATATATATATATATATATATATATATATATATATATATATATATTTATTGGTATTTTGGTATTTGCCAGAATTCTCTGATAGTGTTTATCTTTTATTTTCTTGGTAGTTCTTATTGTTACATTAACTTCAACTGTCTTATAATATTGTTAGGTTAGGTTATTTTATTTCAATTTTATAACGGTTTGGTTGCTCAGTTGATCAGCTAAATGTATTTTGTTGCAATTTTTTGTTTTGGTGTATATAATACTTCTTATTTATGAAATTTACTGTATATATTTTTAGTGATTTTTTTTAACACAAACTATCTATTTACCAATTTAAAATGGATCGGTATTTACTAGATTTTATTCTAACAGAAAAAGTGTAAAGTCATTAGTAGTAGTACCGATTTTGTTTGTAGCATAGAGCATCATGATCACTATTTTTCGGTGTTTCATACCAATATTCGAAGTATTAACAAAAATTTTAATAAAGTGCTAGGTCATTTGAGCTGTTTTCACACTATAAATGTTGTTTTTGATATAATAATTTTCACAGAAACCTGGCAAGTGGAAAATGTGAATGTTTGGAATGGATGGAGACACTACAATAACGGTGAATTCAACCAAAATTATGGTGTTTTGGTATATGTAAAAGATGCGTTTATAAATGAGTTAGAATTTAAAATAAACAGCTTGGGTGAGCTAAAATTTGTAAATATTTTCTTAAGAAGATTCATATAAGTGATCTATATTTAATCAGATAATTTTAAACTATTTGGAAAATAATACACGGGAAAACTATATACATTTTATTGTGAGGGATACCAATATAGATATTAAGTCAAATTCGGAATACAGTCAGGATTACATGAATATGTTAAGTAGTTTGGGATACGTATCTTTAATTAACACATATACGCGCGTACAGGGTAATTCTAAGAGCTGCATTGACCACATCTTTGTAAAGAAACCCGGGGATGGAGAATTGATAGATGCGGAGTCCTTCTTATACCAAATGGACATTGCTGACCATTTTCCAGTCATAGCGTGTATGAAAATCCAAAAAGAAACCAATAATTTATCAATCTGAAAAAATAGAAAATCATGTAATTAATGAAAAACATCTCATTAACTCGAATTAAACACGAAAATTGGACTTATATATATAACGTTAAAAAACTACATTAGGTCGGAGACTACAAAGTATATAAAAACTTATAAGACATTTAAAAATAAACCAAAAAAATTATTGGATATTACAAAAATTAACTTTTATAAAAAACAATTAACATTATTGACGAGTGATAAAGATTAAAAATTATGTTTAATATCGTGGCCTAAGTTAGATGTTAGTTTAGTTAAGTGGGAAATTATTGTAGTTGGGATGAATGTTTTTGTTTACGTGAAAATATTAAAATTTAGTAATCATTTTATTGAAATCTAAAAATAGTGCCCAATAATAATTTGAAAAATACGAAATTTTTATTAGTTTTTCTTACTAGTTTTTTTAGGATGGTTTCCACACCGACGCTGTTCAGCCCAAGTTGTAGCACATGTAAAAAAGAGCATATACATTACTATATTACAAAAAAAACTCAATATTTCCTTCGTTTTAAGAAGTTGAATCTCTTCGTTTTTTTCTTAGAATTAATTTTAGTTTAGAATATAGATACACTTAACAATCATAATGCAGGAGCCCATAAAGCTTTTTTAATATTTTACGGTTTTACTCTGGTCTTAAAACGATTTATTTTTAACGCCATAGTCCGTAAATTAAAAAACGGAGCTCAAGTTTTTCCTTTAATTTCCCAACTGAAGTTTAATTTTCCCAATGAAGGTTAATTTTTCACAACTTTAGAGTGTTATGCATTAAAGTACAGTGAACGAAAAAATGCATGTATTCAGTCGCGTTTGGTTTTCGTGTTCCAAAAAATATTCAATACACTGAAAGCTATAATATGTGCAATAAAAACTGAAACTTTAAAATTATAAAACAAAACATTAGATTAGAGTATGTCGGAGTTAATTTGAATATTTGATTCAGCAGCTGCATATAAATCACATGGCATCTATAGTGTGGCGAGTTCACGTGGATCACCGACAGAAACTTCATTAGTCTATTGAACGCGCAGGATGTTCAGCCGCTGGTGGCGTAATATAGAAGCATTGCGTAACAATAAATCATTTTACTGCAAACGCATTGATTCTGTATTTTAAAAAAGTGTATTGGTTTATTATTTACATCTAGATACACATAAGTCTAATCGAATATGGCACTCTCTTTATGGAAGCTTTTTAGCCTCATTTCTATACAAGAATTTAACAAAATCTTCTATACATAAGCGCATATTGATAATATTACTTTCAAATTCTCGCTAGAGAGGGTAATGAGTTTTTAAATACAGACTTTCAAATCTCGCTTTTCAGTATAAAATATAAATATATAGATATATATATATATATATATATATATATATATATATATATATATATATATATATATATATATATATATATATATATATATATATATATATATATATATATTATTTATATATATAATATATATATTTATATATATAAATATATATATATATATATATTATATATATATATATATATATATATATATATATATATATTACTTTCAAATTCTCGCTAGAGAGGGTAATGAGTTTTTAAATACGAGACTTATAAATCTATATTTTCAGTACATAAAATATAAATATATATATATATATATATATATATATATATATATATATATATATATATATATATTACATATATATATATATATATATATATATATATATATATATATATATATATATATATATATATATATATATATATATATATATTATATATATATATATATATATATATATATATTGGTATTTTGGTATTTGCCAGAATTCTCTGATAGTGTTTATCTTTTATTTTCTTGGTAGTTCTTATTGTTACATTAACTTCAACTGTCTTATAATATTGTTAGGTTAGGTTATTTTATTTCAATTTTATAACGGTTTGGTTGCTCAGTTGATCAGCTAAATGTATTTTGTTGCAATTGTTTGTTTTGGTGTATATAATACTTCTTATTTATGAAATTTACTGTATATATTTTTAGTGATTTTTTTTAACACAAACTATCTATTTACCAATTTAAAATGGATCGGTATTTACTAGATTTTATTCTAACAGAAAAAGTGTAAAGTCATTAGTAGTAGTACCGATTTTGTTTGTAGCATAGAGCATCATGATCACTATTTTTCGGTGTTTCATACCAATATTCGAAGTATTAACAAAAATTTTAATAAAGTGCTAGGTCATTTGAGCTGTTTTCACACTATAAATGTTGTTTTTGATATAATAATTTTCACAGAAACCTGGCAAGTGGAAAATGTGAATGTTTGGAATGGATGGAGACACTACAATAACGGTGAATTCAACCAAAATTATGGTGTTTTGGTATATGTAAAAGATGCGTTTATAAATGAGTTAGAATTTAAAATAAACAGCTTGGGTGAGCTAAAATTTGTAAATATTTTCTTAAGAAGATTCATATAAGTGATCTATATTTAATCAGATAATTTTAAACTATTTGGAAAATAATACACGGGAAAACTATATACATTTTATTGTGAGGGATACCAATATAAATATTAAGTCAAATTCGGAATACAGTCAGGATTACATATGTTAAGTAGTTTGGGATACGTATCTTTAATTAACACATATACGCGCGTACAGGGTAATTCTAAGAGCTGCATTGACCACATCTTTGTAAAGAAACCCGGGGATGGAGAATTGATAGATGCGGAGTCCTTCTTATACCAAATGGACATTGCTGACCATTTTCCAATCATAGCGTGTATGAAAATCCAAAAAGAAACCAATAATTTATCAATCTGAAAAAATAGAAAATCATGTAATTAATGAAAAACATCTCATTAACTCGAATTAAACACGAAAATTGGACTTATATATATAACGTTAAAAAACTACATTAGGTCGGAGACTACAAAGTATATAAAAACTTATAAGACATTTAAAAATAAACCAAAAAAATTATTGGATATTACAAAAATTAACTTTTATAAAAAACAATTATTCGAGCGTCAATTCGATTCAAAAAAAATCTGGAACACTGTAAATTCTCTTACCAACAATAATAAAAAGCCTCGTCAAATCATAAAACTGACTTGCCATGGAGAAACTGTAACAGAAGAAAGGGAAATAGCTGATAGGTTTAATGATTTTTTCGTTCAAATAGAGCAGAAGCTTGCAGATGGTATTGACAGGCCTGCTTCCTCTGTTATAAAATCAAATATAGATATAAATTCAATGTTTTTAAAACCAGCAGAGAAAGTCAAGGTTGTCAACGCCATCGGGGAGCTTAAGCTTAACAAAGTACCGGGCCATAACAACATTTCGGCCAAGACACTAGAAACAATTACTCTTTATATTAAAAAACCTGAAACAATTCTAATTAACAAAATTTTAAAAACAGGAATTTTTCCTTATTGTTTGAAAAAGGGTAATGTAAAACCATTGTTTAAAAAAGGGGATGCTACAAACTTACAAAAGTAGTAGAAACAACTATAAAACTAAAAATGAAAGTCTTTATAAATAAGAGTAGCATATTATCAAAAAATCAGTTTGGTTTTAGAAAAAGTATGTCAACAGATGATGCTATTTTGTTTCTTACGTCTAATATCTATAAAAATTTAGACAAAGATAAAAACGTGATATGCTTATTTTTGGACTTGATCAAGGCGTTTGATACCGTTAATTATGCCATGTTAATTAATGAGTTAGAAAATCTTGGTTTCAGGGGAATAGCTTTAGATCTTTTTAAATCCTACCTCGCGAATAGAATACAGGTCGTGAAAATAAATAGTACTTTCAGTAGGGAGAAGAATATGAGCTGCGTTGTGCCACAAGGTACTGTCCTGGGTCCGGTGCTATTCTCTCTTTATATAAATGGTCCATTAAATTTGGATGTCCAGGGTTGCATCTCATCATTTGCTGATGATACGGTCATCTTATATGAGGGATGTTCATGGAATCGAATAAAACAAAAAGCTGAACAAAATTTGTACAAAATAAAAGGGTGGTTGGATGAAATGCGTCTTAGTACTAATTATGAAAAAACGAAATACATTGCCATCGAAGAAACAGACAGTACTAAATATTTGGGGGTTGAGATATACAGGCATTTAAAATGGGACTATCGTATAAACTTATTAATTAAAAACTTAGGCAAATACTCTACAAGTTTAAACAAATAAAAAAAATACTCGATATTCCTCAACTAAAGTATTTACTATGCTTTTGTAAATTCACATTTACATTATGGAAATTCCAGCTGGGGAGGTACCTATCAAAAGTATATTAAACCTCTTGAGGTAATACAAAAAATGTTTTTAAAGATAATTTATGGAAAAATCAAGACTTATCCCAGTGACGATCTTTATAAACTTAGTAACATATACGACGCACACTGGTCGAATTGCTTAAAAAGCTGGCTATAAATGATATTTCCATTTGCGATATTTTTAATTCAATTTATGACGAAATTATATGTAATACTCCAGTACACTAAGTTGGCCTAGAAAAAACAATTGATATCTCGTTGCTTGGTTACGGCGGCACCCTGTCAAACATTGCTTAAGGTTTCTTGTTTGCGTCATTATTTTCAACACGTTAATATTTTGATAAAGTTCGTATTGTACTGGTGGTTTCAAAATACTCTAGAACTTTTTAATTAGTTATGGATAATAATACTCAAGGTATGTAGTAACTAGTATTTAAAAGAAAAAAGATTTTTGTGCCTTTTCTATAGGGCTGGTAAATTAAAATTAAAAAGATTCACAAGCATAACAAATCATGATTAAAAGTTTCTAATATAATAACATTTTTGTTAGTGATTTCACCACATTTCCGACTTCAAAATTACTCTAAAATGTACATCACGATTCTAGCAAAAGAGATCAAAAAGAAAATCTTGCTCGAGTTTGCTCCATTTTAATTTTTTTTTTATTTAAGTTGTAATGTGTAAGTACCTAAAAACCTAATATTTGGCAAGTTTATCTTAAGGTATAGTCGGAAGCATTCTTAACGTGGGGATCCAAAGGTCACAATTTAATTTCAAAACTGTATTTTTGGCAGATTTTGGATGTGAAATATGTCAAATTAATGACAGTTAGTATAAAATTTGCCTTTTGGACCCGCACGTTAAGACTGCTTCCGACTAGACGCGGTATCTGTGCAGGGGGAAACAAAACATGCTTTTCACCAATCAACTCATCATTAGTGTTTGAGTTTGATTTACTCCGAAGCTTGTTTTCTTCTTTTTAGGGCCCTTTTAAATGAAAGCTTTTTCTTTAAAGATACATACTTTAATGTAGTTTTTAATTATAAAGTTTAATTAAAAGTATGTTAATAATTTATTTTTTATTTATGGAGTAAAGGTGTAATGATACACGAATAAATCTTTCATTAGTTTTTTGTTCTTTTAGATCGGAGCTATTTAACTTTAACGTACAAGCAATTATTTGAAATACTTCAAAGCTTTCCCGACCAAACCAACCATGCAAAATTTCAAAAACTGAAGGTACGAATATCTGAACTCACAGGATATCAAGCTTTTCCCAACGAGTTTATATCGACTTGCAATACTTTTTACTACAAATATATTGTTAGGTGGAATAAATCAACTAGGATTAAAGACAGGTTTTTAGAAAAAAACAAAAAGTGGCTTGAAACTGTGGTGAAATTTAAAAAAAATATAGTAAAAGGACGTAAGACAGTGGCCTTCAGTGAGTGTAGTGAACGGTCCAAAAGAAGGAAAACAGAAGCCCTTCGAGAAATTTCAACGCCCCAGGAGTTAACCTATGCGGCTCAAATGAGCTACAGATCGTGTGGTAACTTATCTGCATCCAAAATTCTCAAGACTATTAGTAACGAACCTGAGCAAGCTAAAATGTTTGAAAACAAACAGATAAATTCACATTCACAGTTAACTGCTGATGAAGCATTAGCTGTAATTGTAGAAGCCAATTTATCTAAGCATCAGTACAAATTCATTAAAATGCAAGCTGTACAAAAAAATTGCAATCTATATCCATCGTACGATAAAGTTTTGGAGGCAAAAAGAAAATGTTATCCCAATAATATTGCAGTCAATGAAACTCAAGCTGTTATTCCGGTAGAAGCATTATTGCACCATACTGCTGCACGGCTGATGCTATTACAAAAAGAGGTAATAAGTACCTTGGCTGAATCAGCAGAAAACACTTATAATTTAGTTTTAGTTTGTAAATATGGTTTCGATGGTACTTCAGGGCAGTCAGAATATAAGCAAGTGTTTTCAAATAACAGCTCCACTGATGCTTCTGTATTCTTCACTAGTTTAGTCCCTATTAGGTTAATTTTTAAAAATAGCGATAACTCTGAAGTACTTGTTTGGCAAAATTGCAGGCCTTCATCAACGCGTTTCTGTCGACCGATTGACATTCATTTTGCTCGGGAGACTCCTGAATTAACACTTGCAAAAAAACAAAATTTAGATAATCAAATTAAAAATTTAAAACCTTGTTTCTACAGCGAAGGAACCACCAATTTTAAAATATATTTTCAGATGCATTTTACAATGATTGATGGAAAAGTAGGCAATGTTTTGGCCGAAAATAAATCAACACAAAAGTGTTTTGTGTGTGGGGCCTCATCCAAGGATTTTAATAATATACCTTTAATTTTGAATAAACCGGTATTAAACAATAGCCATCTTCAACTTGGGTTATCCACTTTACATGCCTGGATACGTTTCTTTGAATACCTGTTGCACCTATCATATAAAATATGCATTGAAAAATGGCAAGAAAGATCAGCAGAAGACAAGCAAAGCGTGGCAGATTCAAAGAAACGTATCCAGGATAAGTTACGTAGTCAATTAGGTCTGATTGTTGATAAGCCTAAACCAGGATTCGGTTCGTCAAATGATGGCAACACGGCCAGAAAATTTTTTGAAAATTCCAGCGTTGTTGCCAACATTTGTCGAATCGATATTCGCCTTATCCAAAAATTACATATCATTTTACAGACATTGTCTTGTATTTATGATATAGATAGTGCAAGGTTTGGGTCTTATGCAATTGAAGCTGCAGAACTGTGTGTATCATTATATCCTTGGTACCGATGCCAACATCTGTGCACAGAGTTCTACTACATGGATCTGTCATTATTTCCTCATTTTGTGTTCCGATTGGGTTATTGTCAGAGGAAGCCCAGGAAGCAAGGAACAAGGATATTAAACGCTTCAGGTCAAACTTTGCACGAAAAACTTCTAGGACGCACAATTTAACTGACATTTTAAATAGATTACTTGTCTCCTCTGACCCAATAATATCCAGTTTTCGCAAGATACCACCAAAAAGCAGCAAAACTTTGTCTCCAGAAGTCATTAATTTATTAAAAACACCTGAAATTTCTTTTAAATCAAACATTTACATTGCCGAATTACACCCACTCAGTTCCGAATCTTCTTCTGATGAAGAGTAAAGTTTTTCCTTTGCAGAAACGCGTTTGATTTTTTGGTCTATTATAAGTTAGATAAGGCTAAAATATTGTACATATAGATCTGTACGTAGATATATATTTTTTAAATTAAGTCTTTATAACCTTTTACAGGGTGGCCCAACGAAAAGGTCGTACCTCTATTTTTGATTTATCTGGTATATTTTGGGAAAAAACGGTCGGACACATCATTTTTTATTGCTTGGAAGACATATTTTCTACTATAGCTGTATAATTGAGCCACCCTGTATAAACAATTAGCCTTTTTAAATAAAATATAACTATCAAATATAATACCAGCTTTAACAAATTTTTTTAGGTAGATTGCTTTCATATGTTGTCATATTTTCAAAAAATTCCGAGATCTCCTTTCCGAGAAAAAAATAAACGGCATTAATCCTTGAACTTCATCCATGTATGTAGCAGTACTTAAATTTGATCACACTATACATTATGTCAAAATGCATTTTTAAGTTGTTATCGTTAAAATAATTCGATATGTAGGTGTAATGGAAGTATTTAGGCACATACACATTATTTTGTATTATTTTTTTGTATATAAAAATATATGATCCAAAATTTAAAAATAAAGTATCTTTATTTAAAACACGATATTTTATATATAAAATCATAATTTTTGGGTCTTATTTCTGGTAAATTCTATTATGGCCAGCTTTTTAAGAAATTCGACCAGTGTGCGACGTAAGACAGATAGATATACGTCTGTAGGATACTTAATACCCAGTTTAAAAACAGGCATGAACTGGGAAATATTAGTCATCAACACAACACGCGACTTAAAAATACAATGCAAACTGTGACACTAAAGGTTTCAAAAACGCACGTCCAACGGTCAACTTGGTTCTTGTCTCCATATATTTATCGTCAGATACCTAGATATATAAAAGAATCGAGTACAAGCAAACAATTTAAATCTCAGTTAGAATTAATTTAACTGTTTCATATGATATAATTGTTATTCAAATCATGGAAATGTTTTTTGTTAACGCTTCGTTCCTTGGATTTTTTGTGTCTTATAAGCTAGGTTTTTAAAGTGTGTTTTAGGCATTTATTTATAAAATTTGAAATTAAGTAATAAAATGAAAAAGGTATGTCCCAAACTAGTCTTCGGACTTCTGGGATTTCTTTCTTTTTATTTCCTATGTTAATATTAATGATGTAACTATTGGAAATAAAAAACTATCATTATTAATTATATTATATATATATATATATATATATATATATATATATATATATATGTAGACACTTTTGTATTTCGTGCAATCTTTTTCTTAAATAACCTATATATTAACAAAACTGTCTACATTCCCATTTTACCTCTACGTGCACACAGCCGTTTCTTATTCTTATATATATATATATATATATATATATATATATATATATATATATATATATATATATATATATATATATAAGAATGAGTATAAGTAATATGAGTTCGAAAAACTGGGATTATTATAAATACCGGCTCATGGTGACGTTAGACGTGTTTGAAATGAATACCGGAACCGGGAGGCTAGTCACAGAAATTTATTTTTATGGGTACTACTGGTTGATGTATAATTTTTCTACACATTGTATAGCTAGCAAGTTTCTAGCATTAAACAACCTGTTGTCGAAGCCGGTAAATATACAAGGATCAAGGTTGATTATATGGATGGTGTGATAAAACAGATTATTTTGTAAAGGAGAAATATCCAACCTAATTCAGAATTCTCTATGTAATCGTATATAAGTGTCGAAAAAAGCACATAAACTGATTATTTTCGTTGCAAGTTTTAAAGCTTTTACATTTAACAAAAGTTCAAGTTTAGCATTCGTGCATCAAATAAACCATGCAATTTTTTTTTATTTTGTTCTCTAAAATGATAGATGTGTTTTCGATCACAAAAGCGGGAGCGGATGTAAATTTGTTTCAAATGGAAATTACGCTTACTTTCCTGGATCGTAAATTTCAAGACCCAAACTAGATTTCAGCCAATGAAAAGGTGTTGTTTGCACTTGGACTTCGAGATGCACCGAAATGTTTGCCATACCTTCCGAAGATTTTATTGGTGTTGGAATTATATCGATGACATTAAACGAAAAACAAAGTTATATTTTTCTCTTGCTCATATATAAGGTCAAGTTTAATAAAACTTTCAATGAAAAGCTAAAGAAGCCGGAAGACATAAACTTCCAGTTTTATATTTTCCAGTGTGATAGTAAGTCAATAAATTAAATGAATATAAAGTCTGAACTTCACCGATCGTAAAGTATCTTATATATTTTTTAGAAGTATCTTATTTTATTTGTCACTGGTGGTGTTTAATACCCACCTATATTAAATTATTGCCTCTAATAATAATTTGGAGAGCTCTGACAAGGTTTAATTCAAATATGTATTATAAATATGTTTAAGATACATAAGGTTCTTGTACCCACTGTGTCAATCCGCTCATGCCTACAGTATTGCTTAAGTGGGCTTTTTAATTATGCAACTGGGCATACGTAATAACCACGTGCACGGTGTGCGCATTAGAGGCAAGAAGGCACGAGGACAGAGTCTTCCAAAAAGCGGTGCACACGAAACCGATTATAGATTTGATAAACTTTATTTTAATACTCTTTAAAGTTTTTTATGAAATCTGTAATAAGTAGGTTTCAAGCATAAAAGAATTTGTAAACTAGTATATAATCTCAAAAATATACTAAATTCAGTAGAAACGCATAGGTCGTTTTAAGTGAAACTCGGAGAAATTGATAAACAATCAGATAAGAAGAAAACAACTGAACCCTTAAAAAATATTTTTTAGCTGTAATAATATACTGGAACAGTCTATTTCAGTCAGTCAGTCAGTCAGTCAACAAAGTTGGCGGCTTAAAAACGGGTTTTTTGACCACTGGAACGTCGCTGTTTCAACATGGATATAGGTAGAATAATGAATTTGGGTATGTTCTTAGTAGACACAAGGGGGTGTATAAAGATGCCAAAGAAATGACGGAGAAGGTTCCGAGTACCCCGTTGTAACAGCAAAAAACTATGTGAAAAAAGTTTATGGATTTAAATAATAAATAAGATATTAAACCACTCTGCCTTGTTGAGAGTTCAGGCGAATGTGCGAAAATACGTACACAATTGTCAGAGCGCAACGATTTTATTTTGGAAGTATCGACAAACGACCGAACTTGTCTGTAAGCAAACGCATGTATTCGTTGTCCATATACTTCACTTTCAAACTTAGCGAACGCATGCGTTTCTCATAAATTTAAGGAATTTTACCGTATTCATTCGCAAAGTGAGCACGCGGCTGAAGAACGACAAGCGGGTGAACCAGTTCGCACGCAAAGACGTGTTCGTCATCCATATTCTTTTAAGTCAGAACTAAGCAAAGGCATACGGGTTTGACCTTGCGCCCGTATTCGTTCATTTTTGCAAGTCTGCTAGAAGACTTTCAAATCCCACACAAGGGCTATTTTTTTTCTGGCAGGGATCTTACTATAATCGCTTCGAGTCTATTCAAGTTCTTTCAAAGTACAACCGTTAAGGTTGTGCTACATAAAAAGCATAAAAAACACAATTAGCTGCAACGATTTAGCGGTAAAGATTTCCAGACAATAAAATAAAATATTATTTGTGTCAGCATCAATACTTATACGAAACAGGAAACGTAATTTCAGCGATTTAGTTTCATAGCATTTTTATATTTAGGGTCATATGATTACATTAGCGAAATGATGATTGTTGATAAATACACCCCAGTTTCTCCAAGCAGTTGGTGAAAACTTAATACGTCGTTGCCTTGCTTGATGTTGTCCTTTTTTAACAATTCCTTTAAAAAATATTTTAGTTAGTGTGTTTTGTGTGGCAAAAAATCAAAAAATAAGTGTTTCCTAATAAGAGTGTTTATATGTTCAAAAGTATTGGTTTCTTAATTTAAAAAAAAAATGCTTGATTAAAGCCCTATAAAATAATAATACTTATTCATAAGTATTTTAGAATAATTAGACGACAAAAATTTAAAATGTAATTTGTAAATTGGATGCAATGATCTATTTTTACTAGTATTCAAAATTATATTTCACGTGGCACTCAAAAAAAATAATTGTAATATTGCCGCTTTAACAAAAAATCGCAAATATTAAAACCGTTTTAACAGAAAAGCCCTTGTATGTTGATCCCCAGTTATATAAGACTTTCTGCCCCAAATGTCCAATACTTTTACCTGGTAAAATATTTGCAGTTTTCCTTTTCACCCTGTATACATCATCAGCGTTTTCCTCCACAGAGGCAAGTCAGCTTTTATTTCGCACATAAGTCTAAGTTCTTTAACACGGGAATATGGAACCTACAGTTTATCGTCGGATCCAAACGAAACTATTGGAGAGGCGATTTTACCGTATGACTGATGAAACACATAACTACCTACCCATCAGATGGTGAAGGCATTTTAAATTTGTTTCAAACTAAATTTGCCTCAGCTCTGAATCGAGCTGGGAACCCTCAGCACCAGAGGCAAGCTCACATTCACTGAACCACACTCGCCATTTTGACAGTCAACATTAAAATTTTATGATTTTTAACCTGTTGAAATTGGGGAAGGACCTAATTTAAATGTGTAACGTTGATAGTAATACTAATTTTGAATGGTTGATTTTATGTTATTAGTAATTTTAGAGAAAATTAAACTTTTTATAACTATATGTTAAGCTTGCATTGGAGAAAAAAGGAGGCTTCAATTCATCCATACATCACAACTGATTCTTGTGTACATTTTGAATTCAGTTAAGTAAGCAGTTTTTACACCGATTTTTTTATTATTTTATTAGACCGCAGTTTTGTTCCGCCATGTTACATACACATCAAAAACTTAACAGTTACACACTTAATTTTTGCCAAAAAAAATGTTCACTGCATAGATAGTTTTTACACCGATTTTTTAAACATTTTATTCAGCCGCCTTTTTACTCCTCCATATTAAATTCGTACCCAGCTCATTTCTATGTCGCACACAGTTAATTTTTTCACAACACATTACAAGTCAATTGGGAAAGTAGTTTTTAACAGATCTAAATTTTTTATTAGGCCACCATTTTGTTCCGCAGTATTAAATTTCTACTAAGATCTTACAAGTTCATCTTTATCTCACATACTAACTTCTTGTGCAAACTTTTAATTCAGTTAAAGGATATTTTTTATACTGATTTGTTAAACATTTTAGTAGACCGCTATTTTGTTCCATCATGTTAGATTCGCGCTAAATTTTACTAGTTATTCTCTATTTCACACTTGGTGTTCGTATCAAATTTCAAGTCAGTTATATAAGTATTATTTTACACATATTTTTTTAACATTTTATTTCGCCACCATTTTGTTTCGCTATTTTTATCAAAATTTTACCAGTTCATGTTTATAGAAAATTTGAACTCAATTGGATAAGTAGTTTATTACACACACTTTGTTCGTTCCGATTCCTAACTTTTAGTACAGCAGATCAGTAAAGTCCAAAAACAGGCTTGTAACTCCGGTTGGCAAAAAATCAATCTGCAACACTGCATCTCCGTAAGATCCTTGATTTTTGTGCCAAACTTTAGAATCCGAACTTTATTTGCACAGTTCAAAATGGTTCTTCATTGCGAACCCTCCGTGCGAAAAATATAGTGTACTCTATATTAATTTTTCAACAATCGTCTTACAAAACACGATTGTACTCTCTTGATAAAAATGCTTCTCTAACCATACATTAGGTCTTCCTTGCTTTGAATACGCTAGTCATTATTGCACATTGGCACTAAATGGAAGCTTTGCTTCAAATAGAAGTTAATTACGAATAATGAGTGAAATTGTTTTAGAAATTATACTAAACTTAAACAATTTGCGGAATTATTTTTTTAAAAATCGCAATACCAACCTCATAACCACGATTTTGGAAAAAATATTTGCAATTCGAGCAGTCCGCTCCTTTTCCCGTCAGCATTGTACGTCAGTTTTCTTGCTTAGCTTGAATGCTTTATGCTCTTTGTATATTAGTAGTTATTATTCATACATCAATATTTCCGCGATAACAAATTGTATGAAAGCGCACACAATCGTAGCAAGAAGTGGAAGCAGGCTGTGGTTTTTGGTTTCCGGGCCACGGTTAATCTGTTTACTATTTTTTTGATTTCAATGAGTAAAAAGTTCCTTTATATTATTTAAAGTTGTGATGTAAAAAATGTGATTATTCAATTAATGTCTTCTTTAATTCAGACCAAAATCCTGACAACATTTGGGAAAATAACGAATACCGAATAATTACTTTAGTAATCCGTCCACTCTAGCAAAGACATAATACTTTGGATAGACGATCCATCCGATGTAAAATAAATGAAGGGATCGCAACTTTGTTCTGTACTCCAGATAGTTGGGCTCTATCGACAGAATTTTACATAGCACAACACCCTAAGTCAACGCTGCTAGCCTCGCACAGCGCCCATAGTTATCACTCCGCGACGTACTACATCTGATCGGCAGTTTAAATTCGTTTATAGATAAGAAGAATTTTTATATGGTATTTGTAAACAAGCAGCCGCTTCTGGCAACACCAAACCACATATTATAGCGTGCATTTTAATTAACCTGTGACACGAGCAGTTAATGTAGTTAAATTATTTGTATCTGATGACTGTCTTTTCGAAGTATATTCGGTCTTTGTCACTCGTGGGCAACGATAAACGTTACTCGCTATTCGCCTAATACCGCATTTGTGGCACCGGAATAACACGTTTTAACATCACTTTTCACACTCTTGTCAGCTTTCAATTACGTTTCATGCCACTACCAAACTGTCACGCGTGTGTTTAAAGTGGTATTGTTAAAACTTGTCACACAATATTTCTGGATGTAGTAAATATATAAAAATTGTGATTATAAAATACGATTTGACCTAGATTGCCACGGTTACATACATTAATAATGCTGAAACAAGTTCGTCCATCCAAAGACCAAATTAGGAAGTTTGTATTCCGAAACGGTCAGGATTTCTCGGACTGCCCGTCGTACACAAGGGCCACTTGATGATGATATGTTGAAATGGCTGCCAGAGCAACACTTCAAAATCCGTAAAGCCACTCAAGTGCATGTTTTACGACTTAGGGAGACGGTATATTAGTGCAGTGTCACTAAATTGTTGTTTGCGCCCATATCTTGTTTTGTCAGATTTACTAAACGGTCTGATGTAATTTATTAGGTCTTAAATTTAGAGTTGGTCAACATATATAAATGTTTGAGAATTTTTCTTATTTTGTAAGTTTCTGACATTTCAATTGAGGACTGTTGGGTTTTCAGTCTATCAGGTAAATAATTATGATTCCGAAATGCAATTTTTGACTTGACTATCTAATTTATCCATTTTTGCAAATAAACATCGTATGACCCCCACTGGGTATGTAATTTATAGAATTATTGAAAAAATTGTAATTGTAAAAATGAAAAAAATTGATATTATTGTAAAAATGAAAAACGAGACTCAATGTCTATTTCAAGACATTGAGTCTCGATATCAGTCATAAATTGTGCTGGTGATACGTGTTTTGCACTATAACAACATCATCAGACCTAAAAGCTTAAAATATCTACATATTATCATTACAATATAAAGGGTGTCCCAATAAGAACGTACGATTTGAATTACGCCGTGTTTTTATTTTGTACGCAGCATGCCATTAAAATATTGATAAGAATATTGCAAACAGCTTGCGATTAGTAGCCATGGAACGATATACCGTCGAACAACAAATAAAATGCAGTACAAATATGGAGAATTATTTGCGGAAAAGTTCGTAAATAGAGTGGTATTTTTGGTCGACATAATGCACCAAAGCACACGACCGTTCAAACACTAATTAAAAATTTGAGCAAAATGGTTCTCTTGTGGACGGGAAAACAGTAGTGCATCACCGTACCAGTCGGTCTGTTCAAAACATTATTGCAGTTCGTTAAAGTGAACATTACAAAAAGCACTATTAATCGAATTCTCACAAAATTCCATACTTATAGCATTTAACTGACGCTAGAATTGAAGCCCTTGGACCATAGGGCACACCCTAGATTGCTTCTTGAGTATTGCAACGAGAATATTCTGTTCTGCGATGAAGCTTACTTTTACCTGAATGGATACGTCAACAAACAAAATTGTCGCATTTGGGGCGAAGTAAATCCCAGAGTCACTCATGAGAAAACAATTCATCCATTAAGAGTCAGTGTTTGGTGCGGAATTTAGACAGGTGGAGTGCTTGGACCATGCTTCTTCGAGAACGAGACAGAAAATGCCGTTACTGTAAACAGCGACCGTTATGATAATAAACTAACGGAGTTTTTATGGCCTCATTTAGATGGTATGAATGCGGCAGACCTATGGTTTCAGTAGAATGGCGTCACCTCTCACACTACAAGCGTTGTAATTGTTGCAAAGGAAGTTGATGAATGAAATGCAACGCGTTATTAGCGAAATGTGTGGAAATTTGATTGAAAATGTCCGTAAAACACTAAAAGTCCGCTAGCTAAGTACGGTCGGCCATTTGCCGGATATTATTTTCCACTTTTAATTACAATGTAGAAATGTTCTATGAAAATATATGTAAGACGTACTTCAAAAATGGTTTATTCCAACATTAAAATGTGGGGTCTGTTTGGTACACTCTTTACATATGGTCCGACAAAATACGAACGAACATCTTCTAATCCTTTAGAAGTACATGGCTGCTACATTGGCTAACACTTCGATATATAGGCAACTAACAAAACCTCATCTTGTATATAATAATATGTAGATATGTGTTTTTCTTGCCCGCATATTTATTCTTTGTTATTTGTTAAGGTAATAATATTATTTTATTTTTACAAGGTAGATAGTGGGTTTTAATCTTTTAGGTCTGATGATGCTCTTGTAGAGCGAAAAATGTGTCACCAGCACCATTTAAAACTGAGTCCGAGACTTTGTACCTGTTTTATATTTTTTTATTTTGATTAGAATTAAGGTCTCTCAGAGTACAAATAAATAACCAAAGACAGAGAAACTGTATTCAAATACATTATATTGTTTCTACGATTGCTGGAAAAGAAACAACACGAAAGTAATAAAATTTTGTTAAGAAATTTAAATTGATAAATTGAAACAACTGAAACTGAAAAATTTAATAAACTATTTGAAAATGATACAAAAATGAGAGATTGAAATTTAAAAAAAGAAAACAAATGAAACGTAACCTGGCAACAAAAACCTCACCTTCTTAACTTTATTATCGCATATACAGGGTCATAGGTACGTATAGAAACGGTCAATTATTTACAAAAGTAAGAGAGCTAGCCAAAAATATTAAATACAAAAGCTAATTGTATTTAATATTTTTGGCTAGTATGTTTGCTTTGTATTGTTTTTTATGAAATACATATATTATTAACGCTATACTTCCTATTGCTAGTACTTTTATATTTATTGTTAAAAATCATTTGAAACATCATTCAGCTATGTAGGTTGCAAATTGTTTTTATTTCTTTATTAAACTTTTCCACTTGAAAATTAGATAAAACATACGTTGTACATTAAATTAGTAATGTAATATCAAACACGAAGCAGCAAGCAGTGGACCAAAAGACCTGTTGTTAAGTTAAATAAATATGTAATAATATATGACATTTGCTTTTTAAGTTGTGTTTTATCTAAATATTAGATATTTGATTAAATTCTAGATCAAATATTCAACTGAAACTCTACAAATTAAAACTGTACAGATTAATTTCAAATTGCACATTTTGGGCAACTGTAAGCCATAACGAGAGTTTAAACAGATTGACGACCTGCTTGTATAATTACTATTCTAAAGGCTATTAAAAGCTATCAAAATTATTTGATCGCGATGAAACGTGTTATCCTTATTTCCATAAGGGCTACTGAAAGAACTAAGAGACGAGCCGCTACGGATAGCAGGTGTGAATGCAGAGTTTTTTGTGGTTGACGGGAATTTTAAAAAAGTTAGATTTACAAAAATATCAAAAATCTACATAAATGATTTTGTGACAATCATTTTGTCACATAATTTTCTAGGATACATTTTGAAGCTGCCTTAAAGTGCCCACAAACCGTCTTTCTGCAAGGTTTCTGTTTAAAGAACCTTGCGTTTTGTTTTTTTTTTATTAAGGAGATGTTTTTGCTAATTTTTTGTTTGAGAGGGCTTTGTTCTGTCTACGATTTTCACGAGTCTGCTGGCTTCTGCTTATTTGTGCGAGGTTGATAGAATATGAATTTAAACTCCTCCAAACCAGAGGAATATTACAAATACAAAGTGGTGGTGTGGATTAAACTACATAATCATTGAGACCATTGAGCATAACCTAAAGTACATGTTTGAGGGGGGTAGGTCTTAGAGATAAAAATCTTCAAACAAACAAACAAAAGTATGCTTTATTGTCGCAGGAAAATTGTTACAATTTTATCGTTACAAAGCAAAATTTACCTTAAAACAAAAAAAACAAAAACAATGCTAAAACGAAATACTAATCGAAAAAAAATCATATTTTTCGATAGGTCAATTAAAATACATAAATTCTAAATATAACATTCATTATATTCGTAACATTGCCGTAAAGCGGTTAATGAATCCAGGTGACCTAACAAAAGGAAATAAACAATATATTTGCCAGGTGAACAATTTCGAAGACATTCAAATTAAAATTACGCGACCTTGAACTCTATTTTGTTATCGTTATACCAGCAAAATAAATGAAGTTAAACAAAAAGTGTACTGAACCAATATAGTAATTAAAGTGTATTAGAAAAAAAAAGAAAATGTATAACTTTAATCTAATATGTTTAAATAATTAATGTTAACGGACCATCAGACAGTTCATTCCTTATAAAAAATTTTCAAATGCCTTGCAGCAACATGATTTAAGTAAACAAGCAAATAGAAAACGTTTTAATGACATTATTCATTATAAAAATCAATAAGCAGTAAAAATGTCTTTCAATGAGGTACGTTTTGTTTTTTTTTTTCGGAAAAGTGCATGTTCTGGAAGATGATTGTAAAGTTTTATGGCTTTGTAAATAATTGATTTTTTTATTAATTCTGTGGAAGGAATGGGAAGGTGTATGTCATGCCTAGAGTTTCTGGTAGGATATACGTGTTGTGGCCTTTTCGGGAATGTACTTATAAGTTTTGTTATCAAACACACGGTTTCTAAAATAAATATTGCAGGAAGTGTTAATATTTCATGTTTTTTGAAATAGTATTGGCAGTGCGCTCTATTATTTAGACCAAACAAATAGCGGATTGCTCTCTTTTAAAGCCTAAAAATACTAAGAAATTGCTCATTGGTACAACAGCCCCAAAAGGGAAGGCTATAGCGGAGATGGCATTGAAATAGAGAGAAATAAGTAAGTCTGGCAGAAGACACGTCCAGTTCTTTTGAAATTGATCGAATGGCAAAGTAGGCGGTAGAAAGTTTTTTAGTTAGGGTGTCAATATGTTTAGACCATTTTAGGTTGTTATTTATACTCAAACCCAGGAATTTAACCGACTCAACGTATTACTGTTAGGTAACTGAAGTGGTTGTAAAGTCCCCTTATAAGATAAGGCCACCGTTTTATCCACAATCGGACCAAGCCTTAATCATAACAAGGTCGTTGGAAATATTAGAAGATAAAGACGTTGTCAATCAAAATCACTCTATGTTATACTTGTGTCGTCAGCAGAGAGAGAGAGATTTTTCCATTAATTTTTAAGTTGGTTGATATCATTAATGTATAACAAAAAAAGAATAGGTCCCAAGACCGAACCTTGGGGGACTCCGCTTGTAATTAATTTACAATCAGAATCAGAACCATTTGCTCCTACAAATTGTTGCCTATTCTCGAGATAAGATTTAAACCAATTTAAAGGAATACCCCGGATTCCATAAAAATTCAGCTTGATTATCAACATTTCATGACTAACATAGTCAAAGGTTTTTGCATAGTCACAAAAAACTGAGGCGGTGGGGTGGTTGTTATTGAGGGTTAAGTAGACGTCGTTAAACAACGAGAACATGACGTCACTGGTGCACTTGTTGGGTAAAAATTCAAACTGATCATGTGATATTATCTGCTGTTTAAGGAGAAATGGCATAAGACGATTATTTAGTAACCTTTCAATGATTTTTGATAGCACTGGTAGTAGAGCAATTGGGCGATAATTGCAAGAGTTAGTTTTTCGCCCCCTTTATGAAGAAGAATAATTATAGCTGTTTTAAAGCATTGAGGGAATATACTTTGTATAAGGCATTCATTTATTAGGGATATTATTTATTTATTTATTATAGTTCCATGTTGCTAACAGGGCTTAAGAAAAGGCTATCAGCGACATTTTTCGATGGGGGGAGAAAAAAAAGATGTTCCAAACTTGGCGAGATACCAGAGGTAACATTTTTACTTACATTAATAAAATAATCATTTAGGTCATTTCGCCTTGGCAAGACCTGAGTCACAGGGTTTGATTTGTCTCTGAGGTCATTGATAATGGACCAAGTTTACTTTAAAACGTTTTTAGACTTTGTTAGACGTTTTTGATAGTATAGTTTTTTGCTGACTTGATTAGTTTAATATAGATCCTCCTATAATTAGAGATACAGTCGAGAATAAGAGCGAAAGCATATTTTTAGCAGAAATGCGTAGTCCTTTCGTGGTCCACGGTTTATGACGCTTAGGTTTGATAGTTTTAAGCGGGAAAGCCCTATTAAAAGCACTTAAAATTTTATTTAAGAAAGCTCTAAAGTTTGAGTTAACATTTTCAAATTCAAAATTCCAGTCGGTGTTTAAGCAAATATTATGAAATTCTGAAAAATTGGCGGCCGAGAAAATTCTGCGCCTCTGGCGAGGTCTCTGTAAGGGCCTAAGAAGAATACTAAATTTGGAAAACATTGCGTCGTGATCGGAAAAACTTGTGTTACAAACCTGAGATTGAACCTCTGATGGAGAAAAATCAGACGTTAGGTAATCAATGATAGAAGAAGACTATTTTGAAATTCTAGTTGGAGACGATGCATGTATTGCTAGACCGAAAGAGTCGAATATAGAAATTAAATATTTCTGGGTGGCACATAGTCAATATTAAGGTCCCCTCATAGAATTTTCCTGCCTTTTACTGGTAGACTATCTAGCAAATTTAGCAGGTAATTAAAGAAAGATTTACATCAGAATTTGGTGATCTATAAATACAGATTACATAGAGATCATCAGATTTTGATTCAGAGTTAGTATATGCTTAAGCACGAAAGCACTTAAAAAAGAATATATATTTATATAACACCTGATATAGGGTCCAAATATTTGACTATATCGACTTATGAGTTAAAATAATATTATCAATAGATTACCATATTCCATTTATCCATTCCATAGGACGTACAGGTGTCAAATAGATGCCTAAATGCTTTTGTTTAATATATTCCGTGCCGTTTATTTGTCTTAACAATTAAGCGAATGTTTCAAATTTCATTACATGCAACTTACTGGAGTATTATTATCTGAAACCAAATTTACGTTGTCATTAGTGATAGCATTCTTTAAGCTATTTATTATATTGTTTGATATACTTATGCATGTTATTATTTTTCCTATATATCTGCATTTCAAGTAAGTTTTAGAATTATTATTTATTTATGATCAATACATTTTTGAGATTTACAATAGGATGAGCAAGTAGATTTTGATTATCAAATTATGCCAAAATGATCTTATTATCAAAAATATTTTTGGAAGATTCCTACAAAATGATAAAATAAGGTTTTTTTAATTTCATATTTTAACTTAAATTTAATTTAATTAAACATTTACAGATAGCATTATTGTAAATAGTAGACAGTTTTGGCATCGTTTTGGGAGAAACATAATATTGTTATGTATGTATTATGGATTATTCTTATATTTTATGTCATAATTTTTGTCATAGTTGTGTTTCTGACCTAAAAATTGGCTATTAACTGCCTTAAAATTTTGGGCAGTTGTTTTATATACAGAATAAGAATATCTTAGAACCGCGATAATTTTTACCATATAAGTATTTAGTTTTTATAATGTTAAATTTCGTTTTCATACTTTTTGGTTATATCAGAATTTTCCAAAAATAAAAGAATATAATAGGAATGCCATGCTACACGATAATTTTATTTCCAAGAATACAATAAAAAATACTATTTTAACAAAATTTTAGATTCTAAGAAGAGAACGCAGTACCATCATACCTGATTGAATTCGGATCGTCTTAAGCAGACCCGGATCATTTTAAGAATCAGGAATCTTTAATGATGTTTGATAACTTTGAGACAGACGAGGGCATCGAATTATATAATTCAGCTATTGTATGTATGTTTGTAATATATTTAAGTTTTTTTTCCAAAAGCTTCTATTAGTTTCAATTAATAAGAACAACTTTTTTGTCTATTTAAAATTATATGAATGAATGTGATAATTTAAAATTATATGAATGAATGTGATAAAAATCCCAATAAATTAGAAAAATATAAAAGTAGCATGTAAACTTATATCTTTTTCAATTACTTTATCACGCCAAAACAAACACAATACATAAATCTGGAAAAGTTACCCCTAATATTTAAGTGCATTGAAAAATTCCGTTCCAAACAACATCTTCTCAATAACAGAAATCTCGTTTTGATTTGGTAAAATTTTACGATTTATAAGTGAGTGTTCCACTTAAAACAAATCTACCTCCGCTTCCGAGATCGAAAACAAGTTTATCATTTCTAGAAAATAAAAGAAATTTATTT